>ML976208.1:0-41796 GCA_010015635.1 Clathrospora elynae | reverse complement strand
CTTTCCTTTGTTAGTTGCACTTAGGGTCATAACCCTCAACATTCCTTGTACTTTCAGAGATCACACCCTCTTGAGAACCACCACCTCTTTACTAGAGGGGCTACTGCCTCTCTTGTCCTCCCATAGTCTCAGACTCATATAGGACATTAAATGAATACATACATACATACATACATACAAGGCAATTGAGCAGTGTTGCGTGGAGCCATTGTACGTTGAAATGAGAGAGGTGCGCAAACTTGGTGGGGTGCGCCGCTCTCTTATCAAACATGTTAGTCTTCAGCGTTTGGTCCTACCTAGGTAGACTTGACCTGGAGCCTTCCACCAAGCGTAAGTATTGCATTAGTCTAGCTTTGCTGGAACGGAAGACGTTTGGTTGGATATTTCCGCTCAAGCCGCGACACTCTATGAGTTCTAGAACGACAGCAGCGCAGTTCAACAAAGCCAACGCAGTCCCCAACAACGTCGATCACCTATGTACAGAAAGAAGCAAGCGATGGTTGCGGTCCCACGTGACGTGGGGCAAGCATCAGGCCTTAGCAAAGCTTATCTTGATGTTCGCCAGGGACTCATCCTTTTGAAGTTGTGCAAGTCGCAGCCACGGTGGCTGAAGCCACACACGACTAACAATGACGTAGGTGAGAGATTGGAACCCTGCTTGTCGCGTGCATGTCTCCTATGCCATGACAGCTAGCTAGAGCGTACCAGAGCCTCATCTTCGTGTTTTTGTGTTCTGCTTTTGCGATCCGTGTTATCCGGACTTTGCATTATCCCTGCGCTGATTATGAAGAACCGATTGTCCCTTCTGGCCTCGCTCCCGCGTCCTCGGACACACGCATCGACTCGCTGTGCACCATTATTTACACACAACCCCCCGAGCAGCCCAATACGGCATGGTGTACGAGTTTCGTTGCAGCTTCGCAGCTATGCAAGGCCCCCACACCTGACAGAGAGTGAAAAATTCGGCGACTACAGCAATTCGAACGCCCGGCCTGCGTCGAAACTCAACGACAACATCACGCAAGAAGAGAAGGACCACTTTGCCAAGAAGCTGCGCGAAGACAAGGGCAAGCAGATACGGACGCCATGGCACAGAGAAGGCAGCGACACGCCGCCGGTCGCGCGGCAGAGGAGCGCCGGAGCCATGACGAAGGGTGTGTTCTCTGCCATCCATCTTCTACCGGCACACGTCTTCGAGCCCTATAACTCACGCCGCATTCAGGAAAACTTCTGACGACGCCCTCCCGCATGCTCAAGATCATCCTGCCCCTGACCACCAGCGACACGAATACCGACCGCAAAGACATCGAGCCGCTCGCCCTGCTCGTGCACCCACAGCAGCCCATCTCCTATCTCGAGCGACTGATTCAAGCCGAGCTGCCCACCATCAGGGACAAAGACGGGCGCGAGCGCCAACCTAATGTCTACTTCCGCGCGGAAGACTCGGCACAAAACGATGCAGAGCCAGAGGAGATGGAGGACACACCAGTAAGCCACGACAGTGAACGGCTAGCGGACCAAGAGGGCGAAGAGGACTTTGAGCAGATTGACGAGATCCGGATCGACGGGAAGACGCACAAGACTGGGAAGCTCAATCGCTCAGACAGAAAGACACCAGAGGAGGCGGATGCTCTGCGAGGCGGGCCAGGCAAAGGGGGCGTCGAGTCCTACTCCGGACAAGGCCAGGAAGCGCCAGCAGACAAGCAGGGGGCACGGAAGTTCGTGCGGTGGTCTTCGTCGACCGAGATTGGCGACTTCATTCGCGATGCTGCTCGCGGGCAAGAGTTTTCAGTTGAAATAGAGGGCGCTCCCGAAGAGATTCGGGTCGGTGTGCCTAGCTTCAACGACCGGACCTACTACCTACGCATGCGTCTGCGCAAAACGTCCAAGAAGATCAGCGACATGGCAGACATCAAGAAAGAGTGCGACCGGCTGGCGCACAAGGCAGCGAAGAACGTTGCAAAGGCCGGTTTCGCCGGAGTGGTTGGGTGGTGGGGTGTTGTCTACTACCTGACCTTCCAGACCGAGTTGGGCTGGGATGTCATGGAGCCCGTTACTGTAAGCCTATCGCCCTGTGCGCTGCACATGTTCTCAGCTGACCGTCTTCACAGTACCTTGTTGGACTCTCCACACTAATCGGCGGTTACATGTGGTTCCTCTACCACAACCGCGAGGTCAGCTACCGGTCCGCCATGAACTTCACAGTGTCCCGCCGGCAGCACAAGCTTTACTCACAGTACAACTTCGACTTGCGCAAGTGGGAGATTCTGATCGAAGACGGAAACGCGCTGCGCAAGGAGATCAAGGCGGTCGCGAATGAGTACGATGTCGAGTGGGACGAGCTGCAGGAAGAGAAGGACGAGAAGGTAGCCGAGGCGTTGAAGGACGACCGAAAAAAGAAGGAGGCGGGGAAGAGTGATGACAAGGATGATGAGGAGGCGACATCTTCGGAAAACGACAAGAAGAGCTGAGTTGGGGCTACGAACTGATAGACTGAACTTGCTTTTGCGAATTGGTCCTTGAGCGTGGCGTTACCGGGCATTTCTCTTTGGAAGTACACATAGTAGCATGGTGGATGGAAGTACGTACCCCAGAGCGTTGTTTTGCTTCAGCTTAGCATAGACATTTACAATATCACTTGGTTATTCCCGACTAGTTTTTATCGTAGCTTCCCGGGCCAAGGCGGCGGTCAAGCAATGGACACCTCCCCAGGAACTCTTGTCCGTCGCATGTTTCTGCCTGCAACCATCAGCGCATGAATGCGATGTGCATCAGCATGTATAATCGGTGCTGTGGCTGCAGATACTACTCCTCCGTGTTGCTGCTATATGTAGGAGCGGAAGATGATGCACAATCTAGAACAAAGCAACTGACCGCATGCGATCGAGTTCGAGATGCGGCAGGTCTCGGCTATTAATATCCTAAAGCGTGGGGTTTCAATGTCGCACACTCCTGAGCACCAACTTGAACACAACAACGCTTTTGCTGGACGATCCAGATAACGTAGTCACGCGCAGTTTTTAGGATTTGAGTTGGGGAGTGTCGGAGCTTTAGTACTATACCTTATAGCTGAGACTAATATCGTTGGACATGTACTGGTGGTCCTCAGACTGCGGCCCATGCTCTTTACTTAGCCGCCGAGCTCTTGTCGACGGCCAGGGATGCTGCAGGACCACCATGTCGCTTTGTGCATGAGGCGTCTGCCATTCGCTGGGCTTCCAAAAAACAAGCCTCGCTACAAGGCCAAACCTCTGTCCGCGATGCTGTATGGAGTCTAGATCCATCACTTGCTCTCCAACCCCATGCGCGGGATCATAGACGCTCAGTGCTGGCGTCGAATGGCCCGCGTCCTTGCCTATCCATCACCTCTTCCCGTCCGCCCTCACACTCTTCCCGACACACAGCATGAGGCAGGATCCTGGCATTGGCGTTTGTGTGTAAGGTGACAAGAAGTAGATTCGTCCGTACGCCTCGCTGGAGCCGCTGGAGGCTTCACGGGCGGTCAAGCCATCCCTAACTATTCTAAGAGAAGAGGGTGAAACAGCGGGGAGTTTGCAAAGATGGCTTCAGAGCGGTCTCCTCGACTACCCCCACCGCCGCCGCCACCCCAGCAGCCTGCGTATACTGCGTATCCTGCGCATATCCAGGCTCCGCAGATATCCCCCAGGCGCTTCGTTGTGCAACCGCCCCTCTTGACCACAGCGCTCGCTCCGCTGCAAGGAACGTCGTACCTGCATGGCGCTTCGTCGCTGCACACCCCCGCGACTGCGACGTCTCTCAGTTTGCCGTTCTCGACTTCTTCTCCCTTGACGTATGCGCCGTCTCCGATAGCAACGGTTGCTTCTCCCATGGCAATGCGGAACCATGTCTCGCAGGCTTCGGTGCCGTACAATCCGCAGCAGTGGACGAGGGGTGGGAATGGCAGCGGGCTTCACGTGCAGCAGCATGGGACGAGTGTACCGTCGAGGATGCAGGATGTTACGGGCATGGAAGGTATAAACATTTCTCAATCTTTCTCTCCAGTGTCTGTATCATGCCTTTTGAGATTGTGAAGCCGTGTCCCGTATACATCGTCTCAACCTCAATGGCTACCTGGAGATGAGTGAAGCCTGCGATTGCAGTGTGATGCTAATTGCGTCCAGCATCGATGCCCTCGCCGCCTCCACCATACTCGCCCGGCCAGAACCCGAACATAACGCAGACCCTCAGTACCACCTCGTCGCCCCAGTTGTCCAGCAATGCCTTTCCCCACCATCCCCCACCGCCCCCTCCGCCTACTAGCACGCCTTCCTCTGCACGGCCGCCATCAGGCTTCCAGAGTCGACCTGGGTCAATGGTGATGCCTTCGAGCGCAACGAGCATAACGTCAAACCAGCAGTTCCCACCTCCACCAGCACGAAACGGTCCAGGTCGCTCAGCATCGCGTGACAAGCTGGCCTCGAAGTTCAGCCTCTCGTCTTTCAGGAACCGGAACAATGACCACAGCCCTGCACCAAGTGCCATTGACTCGCTTCACATCAGCACATCTGATGCCATCCAGCGCGCGCCAGCCTCTCCTGGACTGGTCGCACAGCGGGCTTCTTCAAAGTAGGCGGCCGAAGCTAAGTAAGGCACTGAGCTAACATGGCTACAGCTACATTGCGAACGTATTCGTGGAGCGGAGGTATAGTCCAGACACGCAGTCGCCCACAAGACCTCCGACTTCTCGAAGAGCAGCATCTGCCGGTGTCCCGGGTTACGAAACCCGGACACCCATTGACGAATCGCCCATTGTTCCGTCAGGAAGTTGGAGTCGAGGGGTGCCGTTACCGCCACCCCCACCTGGTCCTCCGCCAAGTAGTTCGAGATCGCAGAGCATGGGACCTGGGGCAGAAGTGACTTTGAGCAGAGGCCCAACTCTTCCTTCAGCACCTCCAACACGTAGACCTGGTCAAACTACGTTAACGCCTATCCCACCGACGCCTATGGGTTGGCAGGACGAGCCGTCTAATGTGCGATCAAGATCCCCTGCGGTCCACGGCCTGCACATTGACACCAGCCCTCGCGCTGTCCGGTCATTTGAGCATGCTGCACCATCTTCAGAGAGCGGAAGCGTCTCGATATCGTCGGGACCGACCACCAGCGCATCACATTCAAGCAGTACCCTCTATCGTACCCCGCCGAAACGTGAGCCGAGTATTCGGGGCATTCGCGAGCGAAGAAGCGAGAGTCGTGCTGCGCGTGAGCATACTGAGCCAAGCAATAATCCATGGGCACATGATCTCGAAGCGGGTTCAGCGAAGCCTGCAGACCTCGAGCTTGGAACTCCCGAAGTTGGTTTGATTAGGCGTGGCGCTGTCACCAAGGGCACCCCCAAAAGTAGCGGGGCCATCCGGTCACCAAGAAGCGGTCATCTCTTCCAGGACCCTGGATCGTCGAATTCTACACCACGGATGGACGCACACCAGAGGGTTGCACATATAGCTGCCCCTACGCCGCCTTTCTCGCCAGGTATGGAACATCTCAGTCGTTCTGCTCAGAAAGCTCCAGTCTCGCTCCCCTCCAAAGCACTCCCCACTCCTCCGCTACGTGCTTATGGTGATGATCAAGGATCAGACCTGACTCGTCCATCAGGAGCTGCGAATGAGTCGACTTACCAAACACCCAAGACCCCGCATACCGGAGTTGAGGATTCAACAGTGAGCACACCGAGACCAGCAGGCCGCGATGCTTTTGCTCAAGCGTCCTTGGAGCGGCATCGGCAATTCATTGAGGGAGAAATCGCTGCCGAGACGGATCAAGATAGGCTAAAGTTATTCGCCGAGTTCATCGTCACGGAGTCCCGCCTTCGCCGCGATCGTTACTCGGGTGCCTTTGATGATATGGCTGGAGACATCATGGATCTTACGAGAGATTTGTGGCGATCTTACGGGAAATCTGGACGACGATCAGCGACACCGAATACGCAAAGTACTCCTGTAGGGTTCAGTGGTCGGAGGTCACAAGGCTCTGTGGCAGGCGAATCTCCAGATACAAGACTCTCCAACTCGATTCCCACAACTGCTGCTAGTCCTGCGTCATCGATTGGCAACTTCACCCCGCATACAGAACCAGCATCGCCTTCCAGCGCATCGAGCCAGAAGGCGCGCGATGTATCGTGGGCCAACAACTATCACCCTTCGCTTTCGCCCATTCCAAGTATGGCTATGAGCACCTTGCCGGACGAACAAGATTCAAGAGGTCGATCAGCCAGTCGCTGGTGGGAGAGTGATGGTGGATCCTCAGGAGTTGGTGGTGGTAAAAGGCTGGAGCGAAGTAAACGAGAATCCAAGTACATGAGCTTGCCGAAAGAAGCTCGCGAGAACCTGCAATGGGCAGGAGAGGAGCAAAACACACCGAGACAGCGAGGTGAATCCAGTGGTCGACACGCATACGGACCAGAAGATTATCCTCCTGAGAAAATCGGCCTCCACGAAGAGACTTTGCAGCCGCAGCAGGCACATGGTTCCTATCCTAGATCCGCCACAACAACGCCGGATCCACACAAGCTAGACGTATCTAGGCTCGTTACACTCCCGCCGTCCTACCCGCGCCATCATCCTGCAGTCAACAACAGTCATCCTGATTTAGCGACTATCCGGAGCAACTTGCGAACTCTACCGGACCTCGAGGAAGTAAAGAGTACGAAAGTTAGGTACAACACAAAGGTCCAGACACGCAAAGAGCAGGAAAACGCATCGCTATCTGACCGAAGAGCCCAACTCCGATATAACATACAGGATAATGTACGAAACGGGGTCATGTCGTTTGCAGAGGCTGCGAAGGCGGAAGCAGATTTCGAATCTCGCGAGAATCAGAGAGCTCAGGATGTAGTTCAGTGGGTCTTCGACAGCTTTCAAGCAGATGTGGCCAATCCACTACACGCTATGTGCTGTGAGCGCATCACCAAGGCCACAGCGTCAATGGAGCATCTGAAGGGGCGGTTGTACAGTGAGGCTCAAGAGGTAAACCCAAACCAGACGCAAGAAGAGGGTGACGAGAAACCAGAGCTCTTGGAGATGCTCACCTTGCATAAGTGGCTTTTCGAGGCACGAGAGCAGCTGCACAAGGAGTTGTATAAGCTGGAGGACGAACGCAACGATTTGTATAGGGACATGATCGTCCTACCATACGTTCAAGCGAAGAACGACCAGAAGGTCAAGGAAGCCACTACCTTCTTCCAGCGTGATGGACAGGACCGCAAGGTCATTTTCGAGAAAGACACACTTAAGCGCTACGAGGACCTAATGAACGTCATCGAACAGAACGTGACTCGAGGTGTCGAGGCCCAGCTTTCTGCTTTCTGGGACATTGCACCTGGGCTGCTAGCAATCGTGCAACAAGTCCCTCCGCGTCTGCAAGGGTTCGAAGTCCTAGTCCCGCCGCAGGAGTACAACGAGAATCCAGCTTACCACGAATACCCGTTGCAATATCTTTACACTCTCCTCGCGCACGCTGGCCGCTCCGCCCATCAATTTATCGAATCACAGATCAATCTGCTTTGCCTGTTACACGAGGTCAAGACTGGGGTGATGATTGCAGGGTCGCGACTGCTTGAGACGCAGAGACTATTGGAAGGCGAAGACCTTGCAGGTGTCAATCGAGAAATGAAGGCAATCCGAGAAGACGAAGAACGGCGCCTGACAGACGACCTGAAGGAGAAGGTCGGCTTAGTGGAGAGCCAGTGGAACGAGGCGCTCGGCAAAGGTCTGGAAAAGTGCAAAACCAGAGTGGAAGACCACCTCACTGAGCAAGGTGGCTGGGACGACACTCTACGAGAATAGATCTGGATTACATGGCGCATTTGTGACATTACATGGTTGGCATATTTCGCTTTACGCACCGCACTGATACCCGTTTGAGATCCATGGTTGGGTGACTGGGATCAAAATGTTGTCTGGCAGCTTGTTGAATAGACATGGATACGCCTTTTGGGCGATTGCTACTGTCTCAGAAGAAAGACCGTTGATCACCTGCTGTGCATCGTGCAGACATGCTGTGTACCTACTCATGCACGTACTGACATGTGATACACACAGGCAGAGTCCAGTCCGGCATCGCGATGGCAGCTGCGCTTGTCTACGCTTTCCGGAACAGCGAAAGAATATAGCATTGTGCCGAGCCCACCTTCCATAGCCTGGGCGTTGCTGTGTCCTTGTCCGCGCTTCTATTGCTTTTGTGCGTCAAGTCGCAGGGCTCTTTCACACACCGCCGGGCTGCGCTGTCCCAAACGGGCTAGCTTCGAGCGCTAAGCGCACGGGCCATCTAAAAAAACGCCGCACACACCTGCTCTCATAAAGACTGACGACCTTCGTTGTGTCCTCTACCTCAATCGCCCACCCACCCGACAACTCCCACAGCTTCCCAGCCTCGGTTCCCAGCGAACCGTTCATAACAGAAAAGAAACAAAAAAATACAGAAAACTCCAAGAAAAGCCCGTCCGACGACCACTGCCAATTCTCACTGTCGCTTGCACCCGACAGACCGGTCTCTCACCTTAACCTCACTTTTCCGCGAGAGAAGTAGCAGCGCGTCCGCCTTGCCAGTGCTCTTGGACCCATACACGGCCTCTGTTACCCCGCACATATTCTGTTGCAACTTGTTAGAAGGTCAAGGTGAGTCGGCCCAAACCTTTTTCTGCGAAGCGAGCGCACCTGCCCACGTCCACCCTGCTCCTTCCCGCAAATATTCGCCGCCCTCAACTGACACCATCACATAGATATACATCATGTCTGACGTCGCCAACGCCACCTCGCCCGTCCCGGACGGCGCTGCCGCCAGCGGACCCTCCGTCGACACCAACGTCGGCGCTGCCCAGAGCGACGCCCCCACCCCCACCTCCGCCGCGCCGGCGAACAACCAGAACTCGGCGTCGCTCTATGTTGGCGAGCTCGACCCCTCCGTCACCGAGGCCATGCTCTTCGAGCTGTTCTCGTCCATCGGCCAGGTCGCCTCTATCCGTGTCTGTCGTGACGCCGTGACGCGTCGCTCGCTCGGCTACGCCTATGTTAACTACAACAGCTCTGAGGACGGCGAGAAGGCCCTCGAGGAGCTGAATTACACCGTCATCAAGGGCAAGCCGTGCCGCATCATGTGGTCGCAGCGCGACCCCGCTCTGCGCAAGACCGGCCAGGGCAACGTGTTCATCAAGAACCTCGACCACGCCATCGACAACAAGGCGCTCCACGACACCTTCGCTGCTTTCGGTAACATCTTGAGCTGCAAGGTCGCCCAGGATGAGCACGGCAGCTCCAAGGGCTACGGCTTCGTCCACTACGAGACGGCCGAGGCTGCCAATAACGCCATCAAGCACGTTAACGGTATGTTGCTGAACGAGAAGAAAGTCTTTGTCGGCCACCACATTCCCAAGAAGGAGCGCATGAGCAAGTTTGAGGAGATGAAGGCCAACTTCACCAACATCTACGTCAAGAACATTGACCTTGACGTCTCCGACGACGACTTCCGCGAGCTCTTCGAGAAGCAGGGCGATGTCACCTCTGCCTCCATCGCCCGCGACGACCAGGGCAAGAGCCGTGGCTTTGGTTTCGTCAACTTCATCAAGCACGAGGCCGCTTCTGCCGCCGTCGAGGCCCTAAACGAGACCGATTTCCGTGGTCAGAAGCTTTACGTCGGCCGTGCCCAGAAGAAGCACGAGCGTGAGGAGGAGCTCCGCAAGCAGTACGAGGCCGCGCGTCTCGAGAAGCAGTCCAAGTACCAGGGCGTCAACCTGTACATCAAGAACCTCAACGACGATGTCGACGATGAGAAGTTGCGCGACATGTTCACCCCTTTTGGTACCATCACCTCTGCCAAGGTCATGCGCGACGCCATGTCTGCAGGCGAGCGCTCCGAGTCTCCATCCGACGAAAAGAAGGATGAGCCCAACGAGGAGGACAAGGAAGAGCCCAAGGAATCCGAAGAAGAGTCCAAGGACGACTCGTCCGACGACAAGAAGGAAGACTCCAAGGCTGGCGACAAGGTCACTATCAAGGGCGAAAAGAAGATCCTCGGTAAGAGCAAGGGCTTCGGTTTCGTCTGCTTCAGCAACCCCGACGAGGCTACCAAGGCTGTCACCGAGATGAACCAAAAGATGATCGAGGGCAAGCCTCTGTACGTTGCCCTGGCCCAGCGCAAGGATGTTCGCAAGAACCAACTCGAAGCCACCATCCAGGCCCGCAACCAGCTCCGCATGCAGCAGCAACAGCAGCAGCAATTCGGCGGTATCCCCCAGATGTTCATTGCACCTGGCCAGCAGCCCATGATGTTCCCTCCTGGCGGCCGTGGCCAGATGCCTTTCCCCGCTGGCATGCCTGGCCAACAGGCTGGCCGTGGTGCTGGTTTCCCTGGCGGCATGCCCGGTCAGCAGGGCGGCCGCGGCGCACCAAACGCCCAGCAGATGGCCCCCATGTACATGGCTCCTGGTATGCCACCTGGTGCCTTCCCTCCATACATGAACCCGCAATATCTGCAACTTGCACAGGCCGCCATGGGCGGACGTGGTGGTCGCGGCGGTGGCCCCATGGCTCCTATGCCCGGTATGCCCCAAGCTCAGATGGCAGGTGTTCCTGGAATGCGCGGCGGTCAGGGCTTCGCTCAACAGGGTGCTGGTCGCGGTGTACCCCAGCCACGACCTGGTCAACCTCCCATGCCAAACTTCCCTCAGGGCGGTCGCGGTGGTGCCAACGGTGCTGGCGTCGACATGAGTGTCCTCGGCTCTGCTCCTCCCGGTCAGCAGAAGCAGATGCTCGGTGAGGCTCTCTACCCCAAGATCTTTGAGATGCAGCCCGAGCTTGCTGGAAAGATCACCGGTATGCTCCTCGAGATGGACAACAGCGAGTTGATCAACCTGTAAGTACCACGTCCCTAAGTCCAACGTGCTGCGTCGGCATGCACGGCCCCCTTCCCGTATACCTTCAGAATTTTTCCATCCGCTTTATTCCACAGGCACTTGCTGATTTGCATAGCACCTCCGACGAATCTGCCCTCCGCGCCAAGGTCGACGAGGCCATGAGCGTCTATGACGAATATGTCAAGAACAAAGAGGGTGAGCCTGAGAAGGACACTTCCAAGGATGAGCCCAAAGAAGACAAGGCTTAAATCTTTTCTAGTTGCCACTGAGTAGGATTCGGTCCGTCATACTCTCGAACGGCAGCAACTTACGATGGTCCACTGATTTCAACGGCGAATGGCGCACGGTTAACGGTTTTCTCTCATGACGGGTGGACGGCTTCATGACCAATTGCAACTAAAAGTTCTCACGATATCCACCGACGACCGACTCCTTGACTGGACGTTGGCCGTCATCGAACCCAATCTCGATCTCCTGAGTTGGGTTTGCCCCTCTTCATGCTTTCCTTCATTTGCTTTTGTATCATAGACGGCGCCCGATACCTCACAGCAGTCGACTACTGACTTGACTAGCTGGCTTACTTTCGAGAATGGATAATGATAGTAGATGTATGGAGGATGTGGCGTGCATACTTACTGTCGGTGCGATGTGCATCTGGTTCAGACTGGATAGCTCACGAGTGGTGCGTGGCGGATCAAGATCTTATGGATGTAGTGCATACTCCCAATAGATCTTCAGCATTCATGATTTTTACCTCTGCCTTCTGGTGATAAAATGCAGCGTCTCCCACAAATTGACCTTTGGTTCATGCGAGCAGGTTCGCATTGGCGAAAAAGCTGGAGATTTTTGACGGAAGCACCCGATACTTTCGATCTGCGTTGACACAGGCTGGATGCCTTCCCTGATGTTTACTCAGGATCTTGATAGCATATGAGGATTAGACAGTGTGCACTGAGATACAAACTAATGATTCCAGGTTGAACTCGCTATATGCAGGCAGGCTACGCTTGAGATCGCGAATCTCAAACCACGGACAGCACGCAGTTAAATTTTTGTTGTGAGTGTGAACTTGAACTACTGCCTCATATCCAGCAGTAAGCCTGACCCCAGGGAACAAGGCCAGCATCAGGATCCTATTTCTGGTACTTTGTATGCGCATCAATGACCTTTTGCACCTCGCCTTCTGAGCCCATGAAGATACCCGATCGGTCGTGGATGTGGTCGGGCACGACGCCTAGCATGCGGTCCATTTTGCTGTTTACTGCTTTGCCGCCAGCTAAGAACTGTCAATATACTGCTCTCAAAGAGCGAAAAGCCAGCGAGAGGAAAAGGTGAAAGAAAGAGCAAGCACTCACCATTCTCAAACACCATAGCCATAGGCGCACACTCGTACAGGATCCTCAACTTGCCCTTTGGACTCTTCTTGTCTGCCGGGTACGCAAAGATACCTCCGTACAACAACGTCCGATACGCGTCCGCCACCATACTTCCAATATACCTCGCGCTGTACGGCTTCCCGCCTTCAGCAGGATTCTTGAGGCTGTGGCACCACTCCTTGACAGGGTCCTCCCAGTACATGCTGTTGCCCTCGTTGACAGAGTATATAGACCGTGTCTTCGGGCACCGCATACCCGGATGCGTGAGGATGAACTCGCCGAAGGCGTTGTCGAGCGTGAAGCCGTTTACATTGCCGCCCTTCATCGTTATAACGAGTTGGGCTGAGGCGCCGTACATTGTGAATCCCGAGGCCACCATCTCGGTTCCGGGAACAAGGAGCTCTTCTTTTGTGCCCTTGGCGTCCTCGGCGAGCTTGTATACGGCGAAGATGGTGCCGACGGAGACTCCGGCGTCGAGGTTGGAGGAGCCGTCAATGGGGTCGCAGGCTACGGCGTAACGGGCGTTGGGGAACTCGTCGAAGACGATGGCTTCCTCTTGTTCTTCGGATACGAGGAGGCGCACGCGACCAGAGGAGCGCATGGCGCTGATGAAGAGCTCGTCGCCGATTACGTCGAGTTTCTTTTGGTCGTCGCCGGTTGTGTTGGATGTGCCTTGGAGGCCGGTGAGCTAATCACATCCAGTCAGCGATTGAAGCGTGCGGAGAGAGCAAAGGAGTCATACGTTAATCAACGATGCTCTCCGGATGTAGTAGGCAATGCTCTTGAACGCGAATTGGAGGGCGTGGCATAGCAGTCTGGAAGGAATGCTGTCAGTTCTTCCGTCCAAATACACGTCGGGCGTCCCAAACGTACGTGAAGTCACCCGTCGCCTCCTTGTGCTTTGTCTGCTCCTCGGTGAGAAATCGTGTGAGGGTGATGATGTCGGTGTTGATCTTCTCCTGCACCGCTCCATCTCCATTTCCGTGGCCATTGCTCGCCATTCTGTCTGACTACTAGTGTTCGTAGCTTAGTATACTCTAGTGTTTGCGGATGCGAAGCTACAGCTGGTGCCGTCAATATGTGAGAGGCAGATGTGAGTACAAGAAGGAAAGTGTAGGGTTGTGAACTCATTTGACGCGGAAGCGGACCCGGGTGCATTACTATGACTTCAGGGTGGGTAAAGTCGGGCAGGCGGATCACACTCGGTATCTGTTTGGCAGCTGCATTGGAGCTACAGCCCTCGGCAAAGCGATGGGTCGTCACAAGCTCACGATGCTTCAGCCTTCCATGCTAGCCACGGTTGATCCGAATGGCAATCCATATCTTTGGAACACTTTACAGGTCAGAGGCGGTTCTAGCCATGCTTCACGAAAGCTTTGTGGCTTGTTGGTGGGGATGGACGCGCTTTGTTGCGGGGGCGCGTGCTTGCTTGGAGGCGATGATGCAGGTGCTGCGTAGAGGGGCACGAGCGATTGTATGGCGACCGAGGCCGACATCTTCCGAGCCGCGGGCGCATTCAAACATCCCCTAACCTTCTTGCAGGTATTAGTCTGTTTTGGAGGTTGTGTTTCTGTAGCATGGACGCTCTGAGAGTTATTTGTACATAAGAGCCATTTGTACATAAGAGCCGTGGATACACGTAGATACCCCGGGGTCCGCGGAAGAATTCCGGGGCACGTGACTGCGCATGTAGGTCATTTGAAGAAGCCGAGATATCTCCAGCATACCTTGAGAGTTCACCGGAACAGCGTTCTGCATGGCATGTTGAGCTTAGAAATGTGGATTGTGCTGGCTCAGAATGAACGGTGCAAAACGGTAGGCTCAGGCTACCTTCGACCGAGGTTTAGGCCTCAAATATCACACGAACAGCTGCAGCACAAACAAGCAGGAAACTCCGCGTGTGAGTAAGAAATCCGGAAATCCGACGTTTTTAAAGTCCGTATACATACACTCCTAGTAATGCAATATACAGCCGAGGAGAAATATCCGCTCCAATCACTGAAAGTCCCATCCTTCGTTCATCGTGCGCAAGAACAAGTATCGGCTGATGAAAGGAACCGAGCGAAGAGAAATAACGAAGGCTGTGTCCTACTCTCCCTTCAGCTTGTCCTGCTTGACAGTGAAGGCCATTTCGAGCAGCGCCTTCTCCTCGTTCTTGTGCGAGATCTTCAGTCCGGTCGCAACAGACGCGCTGGGGTTGCGTCCCGCGTACATCACGTGTCTCCTGTTGTGATGCTCCGTCTCGTTGAGCAGAGTCTCAATCCTAGGCTGCGTGAAGCTCCAGGCACCGGCGTTGAGCGGCTCCTCCTGGCACCAGATGATGCTCTGGGCATTGGGGTACGAGTCGAGGTTCTCCTTGAGCTGTTGCCATGGAAAGGGGTTGAGCTGCTCGATACGAGTGATAGCAACGTCCTTTTCGCCACGAGCCTCGCGCTCCTTGACAAGAGCGGCGTAAACTTGACCTGTGCAGAGAATGACGCGGTTGATGCCCTCGTGTGACTCGATCTCCCCGCTCGCGTGTGCCGGATCTTCGATAATCCACTGGAAGTGCGAATCACCAGTAAACTCCTCGATGTCGGAGCGGGCAAGGGGGTGTCGGAGCAAGGACTTGGAGAAGAACAGGATAAGAGGCTTGCGAAATTGGCGGTTCATTTGACGACGGAGAATGTGGAAAAGGTTAGATGGCTTTGTCGTGTAGGCAATCTGCATGTTGCAATCCTGGTGTTGGCGTTCCAACTTATCAGGCGCGGGGAAAATACGTGGGTCCTCGTTGCAGAGCTGCAGATAGCGCTCCATACGTGCAGAGGAGTGCTCGGGACCTTGACCATCGTAACCATGCGGTAAACTCAGGACGAGACCGGAACGCTGAAGCCACTTGACCTCACCAGAAGCGATGAACTGGTCGATGATGACTTGAGCCGTGTTGGCAAAGTCACCAAACTGGGCTTCCCACATGACTAGGGCGTTGGGAGAAGATAGCGAGTAGCCATATTCGAAACCGAGCCTAGAAGTGGATTAGCAAGAATGGCCAAAGGAATATACATCAGCAGACTTACACTCCGTATTCACTGAGGGAAGAGTTGCAAATGGTAAAGGTCCCCTGGTCTTCGCTCAAATCTTGGAGAGGCGTGTATGTCTTCTCGTTCTCCTGGTCGTGGAGCACAGCGTGGCGTTGAGAGAATGTTCCACGCTCAACATCCTGACCAGAAACACGAACGTGATGTTTTTCCATACAGAGACTTCCGAAAGCCAGTGCTTCTGCGGTGGCCATGTCGATGTTCTTGCCGTCCGTTACAGTCTTTGTGCGGCCGGCCAAGATACGCTTGAGGTTCTTGTGCACGTTGAAGTCCTCTGGCGCATTTCCGATCTTCTCTGCAATGTGCTTCAACTGAGACTCCTCGATAGCAGTCGGCAAATGAGGAAGCACCTCCGTAGCGAGCTCCTTTGGCGACTTGAAGCCGTTCCAAGCCGAGGTGAGCCATTCCTTGGCAGTGGGCTGATAGTCCTTGCTACGATTAAAGCTCTCATCCAGCATGCCCCAGACCCAAGCTTTGTGTTCGTCGACATCCTCCTTGGTGAAAGTCTTCTCGTCCAAAAGCTTCTTGGAGTACACATCCAATGTTTGTGGCTGTTCCGAGATTTTCTTGTACATTATCGGCTGAGTGAAGAAAGGCTGATCAGTTTCGTTGTGACCCTGCTTCCTGTAACAGACCATGTCAATAACGACGTCCTTCTTGAACTCGGCGCGGAAGTCGGCTGCAAGCTGGCAGACGAAGTTGAGGGCCTCAACATCATCACCATTGACGTGGAAGACAGGCGCATCGATGGCCTTGGCGATATCGGAGCAGTACGGGGTTGAGCGAGAGAATCGGGGGTCTGTCGTAAAACCAATCTGGTTGTTCACGATGATGTGGATAGTACCTCCTGTGTGGTAGCTGGGAAGCTGATGGAAGCCCATAGTCTCGTACACGATACCTTGACCAGCAAAAGCGGCATCACCGTGCAGAAGAATGGCCATGGCGCTGCCGGCTTCTTTCTCATCATTGTTGTAGTGCAGGATAGCGCGCGTCTTGCCCAATACAACGGGGTCCTCGGCCTCAAGATGGGAGGGGTTGGCGACCAAAGAGAGCTGCACACGCTTGCCAGAAGGCGTGGGGCGCTCAAAGTTCATACCCAAGTGGTACTTGACATCACCAGAACCCTCATCGTTGGGCTCGGCGGTTCCAGCAAACTCGCTGAAGATGGACTCGTTGGGTTTTCTGACAACGTTGGAGAGCACGTTGAGACGGCCACGATGCGGCATGCCGATGACGATGTCCTTGACGCCGAAATCGACACTTCGGTCGATCAAAGCTTTCATGCCGGGGATCAAACTCTCACCGCCCTCGAGACCGAAGCGCTTATCGTTGGGGTACTTGGTGGCCAGGAAGGCTTCGAAGTTGGTGCCCCAGATGAGGCGGTCCAGGATGCGGCGCTTCTCGTCGACCGAGTACTTGAAGGGCGTGGGGACCTCGATGCGCTCACGGAGCCAGTCGCACTGTTCGCGGTCCGGGATGTGGATGTACTCGATGCCGTACGAGCCGCAGTAGAGGCGCTCGCAGGCGTCGATGATCTCGCGCAGCGTCATCTTCTTGCGGTCCTCGGTCCGGAAGCGCGGCAGGATGCCCGGGCCCAGCTCGATGTCCGTGTCTAGGTCCTTCTCAGTGAAGTTGTAGTGCGCCAGCTCGAGCTCGCGGGGCTTGCTGTATCCGAACTGCTCCGCCTCGGAGCGGATGCCCAGCGGGTCGATCTTCGCCTTGTGGTGGCCACGGGCCTGGTAGGCGCGCACGAGCAGCTGCACCTTCAAGTGTGTCATGACGTCTGTGCCCTCGGCGGAGGCCATGCCCATGCCCGGCTTGCTGTGACCGCTGGTGCTGACCTGGGGCGAACTCATGATGGTCGGCGGCGGCTGGAAGGCTTGCGACACGGGCATGTCGCCGGACTCCATGTTGCGGAAGTAGACCTGCCACGAGACGTGCACACTGGTCGGGTCCTGCTTCCACTGCATGTACATGCCGTCGACATAGTTGGCCGTGTTGCCCTGCAGGAACGAGTCGTTGGGGTCCTATGCGGTCATCGTTAGCCATGCCCGCGAAGAGTCTGGAGCGGGCGCTGGGGGGGACTACGCACAACGCCTTTGTTGGTGTCGTTGGCGGAGATGGCATAGTCGCGACGCTGCGAGAGCGCCAGAGGGCGGCGACATGTCGAGAGGGCGCTTCGAGATGGCGCTGTGAGGCTGGAGAGGCCTGCTCTCGCCGGGGCGCTCTGCAGCCGCTGGGAGCACTGGCGCAGGGTGTTGCGCAGCATGGTGAATTTGAGTGTCTAAGCGGAAGAGAGGAGTGGTAACATTCAAGCGGATGCAATATACAGAAGAGCGGCTTCTGCGTAGCAATGCTGTGAAGCCGTGAAGCAGAAGTTGACGAGGACCAGCTCATGCGGCGGAAGGCCCCGTGTCCCGGCCTAGCGCGCCGAGAGCCTCTAGGAATGCTCCGCTCGCCTCCCAAATGCCTCAAACACTTTGTTTTCATGGCCAGTCTGGAGCTTGGTTGGTTTCTTGTTACGTTGCTATTGCGACTAGTCTACATGACGCAGACCTGCTCTTGGCTGTACTCGCCTATCGACTACAGGCTCCTGTTCGATGGCTCTACGACACTTGACATGACGAAATAACAATCCTGCCAGTGCTAGCCAATAGCGGCATAGACCTTTGGTGAAAATGCTAGGACTTTGCACGGACAAGCAGTCGCCGTTCTCTGACGTCGCGCGGAACATGGTACGGAAAACGTATCCGTTGCGCCGGAGCTAGCTTGGCTGCCAGTTGTCGAGGACCGCACTTTTACATGTGACAAGCCTTGGCACTGCTCTTAGCTTGGGAATAGACTTGAGCAGAGGAACCATGTCTTGTGAAATCTTGAGGCTGCAGCCCAGGAGCCTGAGGTGTGAAATGCGCAGCCACGTGACTACGCGATCTAGTCAAAAGCAGACTAGTGATTACTTACCGTGCCCGACATTCATGTATCACGGCATCACTCCTCCACCAGCATGACCGGCGCCGCGGCCCAGTACAAGAAGCAGGATGGCACCGTGTCAGTATCTGCAGACGGCAAGACAGTGTCCTGGAAGCCGGCCAGCAGTGCGCTTCAGCCGCTGGCGATCGCTATAGAGCACATTGGCAGTATGTCCACGCTCTCCGCAAAGAACGGCGGCCGACTGACTTGCACCCAGATCTCCAGCAGACCCCCGCCACCTCACCGAAAGCCTCGATCAAGATTGTCGTTCAGGAGCCGTCCCCACAAGCCGGCAACCATACGCTTACCTTTACCTCTGCAGCCGCTCGCGACGACCAGCAGGAAATAACCGCCCAACTGCGCAAATGGATCGAGACCTTCAAGACACAGAATCTCCCGCCTCCCGCGCCAGCCGCCGGGGGTGGAAGCGGAGGCGGCGCATCGGCTGCTATGGCCATGGCGCAGACGGTGACAGCGGCTGCGAAGGGCAAGGAAGAGGCCTACGACGATGCAAAGCTGCTGGCAGACTTGGAGCTCCAGATGTCGCTGCTCAACTCAAATCCGGCGCTTCGTCAACGCTTCGATCGAGCGCTCCAGGAGAAGCCCGATTCCGTCTCGATCATGCAGTTCTCGAATCAGTTCTGGTCCACCCGCGTGCACATGCTGAGGTCGCACATCACAGAAAAGTCTCAGGCCACGGGGACGTACAACGTTCTTTCCGTCATCAAGTCGAAGACGGTCAACGGTACTTTGATGCTCAGCCTGACCAAGGAGCAGATCGAGCTTCTATTCAGGCAGCATCCGGTCGTTCAGAAAGCCTACAACGAAAACGTACCGCAGCTGAGCGAGGGTGACTTCTGGGAGAGATTCTTCCACAGTCGGTTGATGAAGAAACTCAAGGGCGAGCGCATACAGGAGAAGGATGTACAGGATCCTAAGCTCGACAAGTACTTGACGTACGATGAGGCAGCGGACGACTCCCAGGACCTGCTGGCTTCTTCCATTCCGACCTTCATCAACATAGAACAGAACGAGAACAACCACAGCCAGAAACAGGGCAATCGACCCGACTTCACCATGAACCCAAGCCACTATGAGAAGGCCCCTATTCTACGAGTGCTAAATCGAATGAGCGAGAAAATGATGAAGGAGGTGCCTCCTTCCGACGCTAGCCGCCATGGACCAGTCGGACTCGACGAAGAGACGTACAAAGAACTGCAGTTGCGGGATTTGCAGCTTGCAGATGATGATAACAGAGTGGTTCTCAGAGTCCAGGATCAGAGCCGATTCTTTTCCGCGGGACAAAGTGTGCATACTTCAACTAGTGCTGCTACCTACACAAAACGTACCCCCGCGCAGGCCTTGTCCACCTTGCAGCAAGATCTTCGTACATTGGGCGTAAACAAGAGCAACACCAACAGTGTTGATCTTCATACTACCATCGATATCAACGATGATAGCAGTAGTGATGAGGAGGATGCCGCTCCACAGAAGACAAAGGTTGGTAGTAAATCGTCACGAAGCGCAGCCACATCGCACGTCATATCAGCTCTTAAGAAACGGAATCTCCACAACGACGATTACGCATCCTCAAAATCTATTCCTACCAGCGAGCGAGCAAAGGAATTGGACGTTTCAGAAGCTGTTCTTGACACCTTGACCATGACTCACAACACCACGGTCGAGTTCCTACATTACTTCTGGGCCGTATTTTACTCGGGAGACCCCGACCGCGCCAACGAAATCGCAAAACTCATTGAGACCTTGGACAAGTCTCTCGATCGCATCAAGGCCGTCGCCAACATGGCTGAGACGGACCGGGCGACTAGAATAGAAAACGCAAAGAGAGACAACGAATTTGCCAACCAGCGCAACGCGAAGAAGAGGAAGTTCGACCCAGAAGCCATCAAGGGTGGAGCGCAAGCTGTCAATCAGATTGTGGAACCGCTGCTTCGTGCGATCAATGCTGCGCGCAGCCAGTACCAGAAAGCTCTCCAGGAACAGATGGCGTCGAGTGGGCCGTAGAAGGAGACGTGAGGTGTTTGGGCTAAGCTGCGGTTTACCAAAGACGGATCATCTTCCTATTTTCTGCATAGCGATGGCGTAAGGGTAGCGGGGATTGTCTAGATCAGATTAGCGTTCGAGAATCTCTATCAAACAACACTGATATGTAAATTCCCGCGTCCGACGGCATGGATATCTTCACGACGCCGAACACGTGAAGCTGGATGCAGTTGAGCCCTTACTTCATAGCGCTGCAGAGGCATCCACCGTCGTGTATCCGGCTTTCTTTGCAACGTGATGAGCTCCAAACAAAGAGGGCTTCAATCTCCTAACTTGGCTCCAGATGCGAACGCCGCCACCTGGCAATATTTCCGTAGACCCTTTAAACTATTAAAATATCACCGTAAGGTATCTTCGTCCTGTAGATTGTCGGCTCTGATTGCAACCTGTCTATTCGCAACCTTCATTGGACACAGCTACCCAGTCTCACGTACGACAGAAGTCGACAGGGATATAAAGATACGAGACGAGAAAACGACGAACGAAGGAGACCAAAGCATGTGAGCGATAAAAGGAAACCCTTCTTTACGACAATTTCTGCCATCTTGTCCTTTGTTTTCTGTGCTCCTGTTTCACAAATCCTTTTCTGGTTGTTCGTAGCTGATGTCGAGGATGCCTGTCATTGACAGCCGGTTGCGATGATCGTCGCGCCCATCTTTCAGTGGTCTGTATTCCGTTGGGAAACCCTTGGAATGACCTAACAAGACGTCAAAGTAGTGTGCACTGGGATATTTCTCGTTCAATTTTCGAAAGCAGGCAAGTTCATGGATGCAGAATTTGCCGTCACTCTCTCACTCTCACTTGCTAGACATCACGCTGGCACTGCGGACTCAAGAGGCCCGTCTATATCACCATCCCTAGTTTGTTTCCAAGCGGCCATAATCAACTACACATAAGTCGATAATTTCAACATCACACCTTCCTCCAAACTCCGACTTCTTCGACATTGGACCCTTGGACCTAAAAGCTGTTGCCCCACTTATTATGTAGCCTCAACCATGCTTTCAGGAAGTTGCCTCTCACCTCCGTCCCCGTCAATACTATCACCCTAGCTGGACAACCGAACATCCAAGAAGCAGGGACAATGTCACGCGAAATTCCTGAACCAGATGTCGCAAAAGGTTGTAAACGGTGTATTGAGGAGCATCGTCATCATCTTGAAAGAGCAGGGGCTACAAAATATAACCACAAAGCGCAATAATTAACAAGTGTTAGACACCGAGGTCAGAGAAGGGTAACAATTGGGGATTATTAAAGACCGAAACGAAAGAGCAGGAATGACTGGGAAGCACTAAACACTTAAGAACAAGCCAGAACAAGAACATCTTCTCCCAGAGCAAGCGACTTCCACGAGGCATCCTCAACATCTACAAAGGAAGTTACCGTCGAGGGTCTGCTTGCTTCTGTCGTATAAACGCAGAACCGAGGCTCACAAGAGCATCAAGCCAGTGAGGATAGGCCTTATTAGCGGTAGTGTCCGCGTGCTGGATCGTAGTAGCCGCCAGCACCATAGCGTCTCTGGTTTCCTATCAAAAGTTAGTGCATGTACGATACCCGATCCATTGCGGAGCTTCACAGCAACTCATATGGGAACTCACCTCCACCACCCTGAGCACCGTTGTTCGTCGTGATCCTGTCTCTCGGCCTGTTATCCCTGCACATCCAGTCAGCTTGCTGCTCGCCTGCGAGCAGGTTTCCTACGGACCTGTAGCGAAAGCTATGCCAGAGATACCATCTCGCGACCCAATTTTCTTCGTTGACATTGGTCATATAACGGCCCATATAATAATAAGGACGTGTTTCTGGTCGGGAAGTATGCACTGTCGTCAAGATCTGCGAGTGCTTCGCAGTTTCCGAAATCTCGTCCCACCTGTAGGGCTCGAATACAGAGGAATCGGCCTTGGAATGGTCTGTCAAGTTGAGAGGGTTCTTGCTCAGACTGTCTCTCGCAATCTCAGCCTCGCTCTTCGTACAGATACAAATCAGTGATGGTCTCCAGATTCCGGCGAATTTCTTACAAGGAGCAACTTGTGGATCTGTTCGCTCAGTCCCAATCGAGTGAAGAGGGCACCCTTGTCGGCGCTTTGGGGCAGAGGGGCCAAGGACATCTTCGAGCGACGTTCCCTAAAAAGACTGTCTACCACACAAACGAGGTGAAATGGGAGAGATCAAAAAATCTAGCTTGGCGTTGTGAAGCAAAGGTACGTCGTGCTCCCTTACCTTTATAGCATGGCGCAGGTTCCTCAATGGCTTTAGGAACACCCTTGAGATTACCGTTACGTGACGAAGATATTCCATTATCTTACCCTACTGTCGCCATTACACGACGCACAAGCCCACAGCCATCAAAATGCGGGATGAACTGAGACCCCACTCCTCGACCGAATCCGACTAACTCCACCATCACTCATTCGGACCGAAACGCCATTTCGTTAACCCGTCCTCCTTATGCAGCTAGCAGACCCTAGGAGCTGTCCTTGTACATCGCCGATCTGTCGACGTGGACAAGTTGGGTCACGCTGTCTCTCGCGTTTCCTCCCGTGCAGTAACGGCAGGTAGCTGCAGACGGAACTACTGCCCTGATTTGCTGCAATGTCACCGTTTGACGTCGAGTGGCTGCGCACAGCTGTAAACCTGGCCGATAGATCCCTTGAGACTGCACGCACTCATCTTTAGCGCCAATTAGAACGTCGTGTTCAGCTTGTCTCGAAAAACAACATCCGCATGGCAGACTCCGGGCCGCTAAGTCAAGGTGATGGAGGGACTGCAGTACGGAAAGCCAGGTCGACGGACATGAGCGCTGGTCAGACGTCAAGAGAACGGGCAGACTGCGCTGCGATATTGGTTCCAGCACGCGCCATTACTGCCAGCCATGAGCAGGACTTGAGCAGGACTGACAAACATACGACTGAATGGCTTGGCGCTTGTGGACTCCAAGGTCGTCGGCTCGTCAGGTCCACCTGCCGATATAAACACCCAGATCGACATCGAGAGTCCCTGAGGCACATAGGCTTCGAATCGCTGCCTTGGATGCGAGATGGCAGTATTGAATCACCTCAATTCTGGCGCAAGAATCAGATTATCAGCCCAAAGTGACAGCAGAATGCATCACGCCACACATGAGTAAACTCGTTGGTATTGCATTTGGACGAAATCCGGGAAATGGTTTGCTGCACATGCCGAATTTGGTGTGTCTCGTATAAGCAACAGCCCCGCAAGGCAGGGATCGACATGCAATCCCATGGCAATGGATGGGAAGAATAAGTGCCCAATGACTCCAAGTCTATGAGTAATGTAGGCCCTCCTCGAAAGAAACTAAGGCTTCCGTATCAAGAGCTGGACTGGTAAAGTGGGATTGTTGTGGTAGATTCAAACCTCAGTTCGCATGTCCTCCAAAACTGACTGTAACCGAGCACAGTCTGCACATAGCACCTTCTAGAAGCCTGCAACCGAAGGCCTTCACGAGCCACAAATACCACGGAGCTTAATCGAGATATTGATGTCCGAGAACTCTTCTGCGAGCACGTTGCAGAGGCTATGAACATGATCGACGGGACGAGCGTCGTGCAAGTTCGTCCTGCCGACAGCCGATGCTGATCGGACACCCGGAAGGACCGCCCCTTGCGCATCGATGCCAATTTCTACGGGTACTGTACGTATCCTCTGTGCGTATTTCCAGCAACTGCAGCATAAGTGGAGCTCGTTAGACAGGTTTGCAACAATCCATCCAACGTGAGGTTCCTACTGGAGCCAAATTTTGGTCAACCTCATCAGGGCCATTCGGCTGACAACAATTCAGTAGTTGGTCGAAGCTCGCAAGGTAAGCGGCTATAAACTACATACATGTACTCTAACCTCATAAGTGAAGTTCTGAAGTCTTCCGAATTACACACGAGCGCTGGTAAAGGCGTGGCTACGAGAAAGAGACAGCCTCTTTTCACCGACATGCATCCGGCAATTAGCCTACGAAGCAGTAAGGCTGCTATTACACTATGCTTTGCTAGTAGAAACCGGGTAAACTGCACTGCAGTTCCAGCGCTATTCAATATGGCCGTCAGCGAGTGTCGCAATTCGCGACAGGCTACCATGTCTTCTCGACGCCACAAGCGGGTCCCCGGAAAAAAGCAAGCTGCCGCTGTCATACCCTTCGCCTAGATTAGGGTCAATCGTCACAATTAAGCTGCTCCGAAGCTTGCATCTTGGACCGCCGATGGAGAACCAGGCCTGCAAGCTTATATCTCGTAAAAAGATGGCTCTTGGAGGGCATATCGAACCATATCTTGATACGTTCTACAACGCTCCACCACGCTCGGGTTTTTCATAGAGTCTATGTTTGATGGCCTCAAGCTCGTCTTCAAGCCTCGCCCTCAGATGGACCGTAGTCGGCTTTTGAAAAGGAAGCAGCTCTGTACCTTTCTTGGCTATCATTGTCTTACATTGGTCTGCGGGTGTTAGTGCCTCTTACAGTCTTTGCATGTATGAATAGCCAGTCCAGGCAACAGAAAGCGAGTCCCTAGTGAGTCAAAGGCGTTCGGTCTTGCTTTTTAGGTGCTATTTAGATTTTTTTATGCATTGGGGGCTTTAATGCCTTGAGCATTTTCATTGGACCGCATTTCAAATCACACAGGCTCCTGGTGGTGCCGAGAGATTATCCTCCTTTCGCTTGCGTCGATCCCCTTGAAACAACTACCCTTTACGTTGACGAGATGCTCATGGGGGCGTTTTCGACTAGGCTTCAGGTACACCTTCTTCCCGAGGTACCAAGTTTAAGATGTTTGGAGTGGTAGAAGCGACAAACTTCAAAGCGGCAACCGCCTCTTCTGACCATGCTCTTACCCAAGATTGTTGTCAAAGATAGAAGCAACGACGCTATAACTGGCAGCATCTCTGCACGGCGTAAACAAAGATGTTCCTCGATCAGCGAAGCCTGACACCTATGCCCATTATGGCCTAAGCATCGATCGGACCTCATCTTTGGCAATTATCAACGACATGGAGTCAGCATGATGCCTACCTCTCAAAATCTACTGGATCGCAGCAGCGGCAAGGATTCAGCTCCCAGCACTGGTACACCAAGGTGTCTACTCGATGCTGCAGCATTGTATTTGTCAGACACAGCGAACACGAGCACGAGCGCGCAGCTCCAGTCGATGCATGCAGCATCTCAGGATCCTTTTGCATATTACAGGGCTTTTGTAGACACGAGCATCTCACAGGGACGCGGCACATACGATTATGGAAGAGACTACGATGGTTACACACGCCACACAGACGCTATCGGCGCCGAAGACGTCCAAGATATGGGGAACCAACAGCATACCAGAGCTCGAGCCGTCCCCTACAATCTTGCCGTTCGGCTCGCAAATCGCTCCAATGGAGCGCCACTTGCTACGATCGTCGAACAGGGCTCATATTCTACCCTAAACTCCCACGGCTCTCTGCTCAGCGTCGGCCGATTCCCCTCACTTCGTGTGGTGGAAAATACCTCCCCGGGCCGTACCTCACATGGAGCCTCGCGCAGTTTGGACGAAATCACTCTCCATAGGATACAGGAAGATGCCCAGCAGGAGCATAGACTGGATGCTGCGAGCGGGGCGCAGGAAAAGCCTTCCTACAAGGACTACGGCAAATCCTATCCGGTAAACAATAAAACTCCGCCAACGGTGTCGACTCCTACCCAAATTCCGCAGGTTCTGGAGCCTCAGTTCGGCGACACAGACTGGGACACAAACAACAGAACGGTCAAAGGGTTCTTTCGCGGTGTTTTGCAGAATGTCCGAGCTGCTTCGCGAACCCGGTCTCGGTCGTCCTCAACACACGCATCTGCCGTTGAACACTGGGGAGACCGGCCCGAGACGAGCGACAGTAGCAGTCCACAAAGCCAACTGCAAGCCTCCGAGACGTCCCAACCCAGCAATGACAGATTAGACACGCCATGTTGTGTTCCCACCTCGTCTTTGAGCACTAATTCGACGCCAGACCCCGACTCTCAGGCCAGAAACCCGAAGAATTGGTCAGCAAATTCTGAACCCTCAGCTCGTGCTTACCTGCCCTTGCTCGACGCTTTTCCGGGTAAAGTCGAGCCCAAGACTGAATCCGGGACCGTACCTCGTCTTCTGCCACCCTCGGTTGCAACACGCACACGCGAGAAGGCACCTTCTGTGCGTCTTGTGGACCCAGAGCCACGCGATGAGGCGCAGGATGGTTGTACGGCTGGAGGTTTAACGCTCGCGATTGAAAGCAGGAACAGCACTTCAGCTGGACACGCGTTCTATGGCGTCTCTGTGCCACCAGGCATTAACGCCTCTTCAATAATAGAGCATGATCGGGCAAGGGAGGCAAGCCGAAACGCGAGTTTCTGTAGCACAATGTCCACGTCATACTCGGGAACGGTGCTTGGCATTGACCTTGACCTCCAGCACGATTTCCCTCACCCAGTGCGGCGCTCGCGCTCACCTACGCCTGTGGCGCCGGTGTGGTTCACGCCGCAAATGGCAGAGCTGGAGCGGCAGGCTTGCGTCTCAGAGTCCCCTGAGGAGCCGAAGCAAGACGCTGTAGCAGAGCCTCAGTGTCACTCGATAACTTCCTCCGCATTGTCGTCCTTACTACCCATAGCAGCAGCATCGGGTATCATTCGCCCAAACTACAACACGCCGAAGATATCTTTCTTCTCGCCGTCCGGTAACCTTATCCAGCCAGAGGGAAGTTTGACGCCCGGCACGACGAGCGCTTCGGACTTCAGTGGCTCCCCAACTACAACTACATCATACTACAATACCACTACTCGATCAACTTACAGTGCCTTTCCATCAACATGCCTTCCACCCGCCAGACCATCTCTGAGACCCATGACCACACCTCCCACGTCGTCAGCCCCGCTCCCAGCGCATCTGCGGCACCATCACAACTACAGACACGTCGAGAAGTCGCAGATTGACTCGACAGTCGACTCGACCGAATCCTTCATTGTACCCGCCCCGGCGATCAAAGGATGTGACGGAGTAGTACGAAGCGGAAGCTTTACTTTCCGCAGTATCTTGCGCCCCTTCCACGACAAAACGGAGGAAAGCCCGGAGCGCAAACATCACAGATCTGCGCGAGCCTTTGCATCAGACGTCAAGTACGAGGCTAGATTCCACAAAGCACGCCTCATCACCGCGGCGGTCACGAGCTGCACGACGGCTGGAAAGGGCAAGAAGATTCGGAAGCGGCGTGCTGAGAGTAAGAGGGCTGCTGCACACGCGTATACCGTCACCGGCACGCCTGTCAGCAAAAAAAGCAATGGTAAGGACGTGGGCCTCCTCGGTCCACTCACTGGCCACGCACTGCGAATCTGCTTCTGCCAACCCTACGACGGCGCGGGTAAACAAACTGCAGACACGCTGTGCATGAGCCGTCCGGCAGGAACTTCGACGCCGAAGAGGCAGAGCCACGTCAAGGAGGTGGATGCAGACACCGTCTTACCAAACGCCCGGGTCGTGAGCGGCAATTACCGCAACGAAGGCAATGTGCGTAAGAGGAAGCAGGGAGCTGGTACGGTGGGCAGGCACACTAGGGTGAGGAGTGATAGTGCGGTGAGCATAGGGGCTGCGCTTAGGACTGCTACGGTTGGGCGATGAGAACCATGGAGGGCGACTGTGATGGTGAGGTTGGGCTGTAACGGGGGTTTGGTCTACTGATCGACGGGGCCTGGCACGAAGCGGTGGTGTGAAAGTCCCGACTGAATCAGCCTCACCTGGCAAGTTGTGGTCTCGGATGCAACATTGATTTTTGATCGGCGAGAGAGTGTGACAGAGAAAGAGTTAGTATTGGTACATTTGGATACGCAAAGCAGGTTTACACGATATAGCTAGCTTTCATAGTAGTAGATGGGCGTGTGGAAGTAATGGTAAGATCGACAGTGGCGTTACCTCTGAACTAGTTTGTGTCTTCCTCTAATCGCTAGCAAATCAGGCTGCGCGGTCCCTTGAGACTAAAAGGATTGGGATGTAGTTGCTGTTTTTGATGTCTTGCTCAGATTTCGCTAGTGTCTGGGAACAGGCGTCACTGGGTGTACGTGTACAAGCTTGCATACATAAAAAAATGGATTCCCTGCAAGTTTGACTACACTTGGGCAGCCATGGTACATCAGCAGGAGGCCAGAAAGGATCCGGCGTGGTGCTTCGTCTGTGACCAGGTGACTTACAGTGGACTGGTACCGTAGAGCTGATCTTTTACCTTTCCGAGGCAGTGCTTATCACTTGGAGCGAGGAATTTGCTCCCAAATACAAGTTTGAGACAAAATGCCATCTCTTACTTAATAAAGCGTGGCTCGGGTGAGTAGTTGTCCGACCCCGGCCTGTCAAGCTATCGCCAATCAATCACACCTGACTCGTGCGTTATCGACCCAAAAGTTCGGTAGCGCACTTGCAGAAAGCAGTCGCCGATTACTCGATTCGAACGAACGTGCATACGTGTGATGGTTTGAGCTCGGTATTTCTGCCCAGGTCACGCAAACACAGCCAAGAATAGGCGAAAGCGACGATCAAGTTATCTTCGGTGTGGTACCTTCGGTATCTGAACTCATCCTTCCGCGGAGTGGAGATGCCACGCTCAGTACGGATCCCTCGATTTATCGGCCCAGAGTTCTTTCCAGAACTGGCTGAACCCGTACTGTTTCTCCCTTCGCTCATCTCGCACCCTAACAGGCCCTCCAATGATATTGTCAAGCACACTTTTTTGACCAGAGCTGTGCCAGCTTTCTGTCTTCTTGGGCGGACTGCGTGCGCGGTCGAGGATTGCGGCGGCGAGCTGAGGTGCGACGTCGGCGAAACAGGAGCTGAGCTCGCGCTCGAGGTTGAAGTAGGGCTTCTTGGCTAGGTCGGGTGCCTGGAGGTTGTATGTGCGTGCTTTGTCGTTGAGGTCTTTGATTGAGACGGCCCAGTAGCTGGATTCGATGCGTTCCCAGTTTGGGTCGCGGAAGGGGTAGGGTGCTGGTAAGACTGCGCTTGCGCTTGACCCCTCAGGCGGTGATGTGACCTTGAACTCCCCTGACAGCGCGGTCTGCGACAGTTGGCCTTGGTCATCGACCGAGGCAAACGTCTTCTGCTTCTTCTTCAGGGGATTCGCAATGAGCTCTGCCTTCGCATACGCCTCGGCCCTGGTGACCTGATCCAGCAACGAGCCGCCTTTGCTGGCTATCATGCGCGCAGCATGTCTCTTCCAATCTGCCCGTAGTCGAGTCCGAAACTTGTTCGCGGCCGATGTGAGCTCCTGCTGTTTCTCGATCCACGGCGGCACAATCTCCTGCTTCTGTATGATCTTGTTCATGAAGTACTCGGTCGTGTCGATGAAGGGGCTCGACGCGTTGTAGTCGCGCTCGACGTTTGCCGTCTTCCCTCGGGGGATGTTCTTGAACTGGCCACGCGCGATTGCATCCTCGATTCGCTTGTTCGCGAGCGAGGCCAGGCCTGAGATGGTGCCTGGGACGATTTGGCGCGCAGAAGGGTCGAAGCGGTCCTTGAGGTCTTGCATTCGCTTCTCACGCTCTGTCGTCTCCAGGTCCTCGTCGTCTTTGAGACTCGCATATACGGTACTCCGGTCGCGTGCGTTAGCCAGCCTCAACCCACGGCCCTCCTTGTTACGCTTGCGTCCGGTATCGATCGACTGGGGTGGCGGCACGCCTGGCGCTTTCGGTGGACATCCCAGTCGCAATGGCTTGTGGGCGTCGTTCAGCATGCGTAGGCTCGCGTCGTGTAGCGACTCGGTGCCACTCCAGGCTTCGGCCGTCGCAAGGTCGCGGGTATGGCGGGAGGCGGCGACGGGGAGGTTCGCTTCGGAGGAGCTGAGGTTTGCGGCCGCGATGCGCTGTTCCAGCTGCGCCTTAAGCCCGGCACTGAAGCCTGCCTCGTCCACGGCCTTGAGAGCGCCGTGTCCTCCACTCTCCAGAGCTTCCTCGCTCATCTGCTGCAGTCGGCGCGTAAACGCCCCTTCTTCCTTCTCCCCCTCTCCTCTTGATTCCTGCTGCCCATATCGCCTCACCGAGCCATTCGCCGTGGCCCGGATCGGGACAAAGACATTGGATCGCCGATTCGCGCGCAGGCAGCGGGCGCAGATGTGGGGTCTCGAAACTGCAAATGCGGGCATACAGAGAATCTCAAGACGGAAGAGCTGTGTTTAAATGGCGATATCGACCTCGGATTGATGAAAAGGAATCATCAACCACGTCATCACGAGCGGTGGCTACCCACTCCGGGTCAACATTTAGCGCGCTTTGTTATCGATAAGCTTTCGGGTGCTCCAACACCACGAACGCAGGGCAATGACGCACGAGAAGGGAAAAGAGCATTGATCATGTCACGCACCGTAATACCCCGTGCGCCACTACGCCTTAGCCCTCGAAGCTCATTATGCGCGTCTACGAGAGCTTTTGAGGCGCCATGCCGTAACCTGTAAGCTTCAATTGCTGCTTTGCGCAAACCCCATACGAATCTCCGCTCACGCTTCTCAGGCGTCTTCTCCGCGTATCGGCTCCCCAATGCCTCCTCAAAGCTACCCGCAGCTTCTCTACAAGCCCTTCACTACACAAGAAGGCGGGCAAGGCGAATAAAGCACATGCCAAAACTGACTCAGCCCCACCCGTTAATAATACCGGCGCGCTCACGCCGACCGACGAAGCGTACGATGTCTCCGGCCTGGAAGCCCATATCCTCCAATCTATCGAGAAGCTTACACATGAGCTGAGCCAATTGCGGAGCGGAGGCAAGCTGAACCCGGATATCGTCGAGAGCTTGAAGGTACAATTGGGCACGGCTGGGCATGGGAAGGAGAGCGTGAAGCTGGGAGACATTGCGCAGGTTGTTCCTCGGGGCAGGGTACTGAACGTCATCTGTGGTGAAGAGGCGGTACGTCCAGTTTCTCTTCAGCTTAAGTTCCTACGTGGAGACGCAAACTAACACCACCCAGCACATCAAGCCCATAACGAGCGCCATCGCCGCCTCCCCCCACTCCCTAACCCCCCTCTCGCCCGAGTCCTCCAACCCGCTCACCATCCAAGTGCCCCTTCCACCGCCAACCGGCGAGTCGCGCCGCGCAGCCGTCGAGTCCGCCATCAAGGCGTCGGAGAGGGCGGACAAGTTGATCCAGCAGGCACGGCAGGAGCACAACAAGAAGCTGCGCAAGTACGAGCTGAATCGCGATGTGCTGCCGGATGATTTGCAGAAGGCGAAGAAGCAGATGGAGGAGGTGGTCAAGCGCGGGCATACCGAGGTCAAGCGGATTAGTGATGGGGCAAAGAGGGTGCTTGAGAGTCAGTAGATCAAAGTTGTCTGTACAAGTAGTCCATGGCATAGCCATTGCAGTCGCATGCCGAAAAGCCAGGGCACACACGAGTTGTTTACTAAAATGCGTTTCAATCCGTCACTTGTCACACAAGTGCGCACATGGACACTGGCCATGACTTATATTCCACCGGACGAGCAATTTAATGAGCTGACCGCTATTTTCTATTGTGTAGACAAAAAACGTGACCTGTGAAGCTTGCCAACAGGGCATCGAGTCAATGGCGCGTTTTGGTTGTGTCCAGGATAAGGCCACCCGTCACTGCCTCGGCCACAACATCATCACCGCTGATCGACAACGCATCGCGCAAGTCCGCCATTGCTCAACTGCGCAGTCGCTGTATCAAGCGCAACGAAAGATTTGCTTCTGTATTAATCGCTGTAAGATTGTAACACTGTAGATGGCGGCCTTTCCCTCGCGAGGGCAATCTAATGGGCCTTGGGCCAGTAAAGACATGCTCACCGCGGTCAACGTCTGACAGTCTCGCTGAGTCCGCCAGACCGCCATGCTACTGCGCCACTGGGCCGCGCCTAAACATAGGAAGTCTCCACGTCAGTGGTGTAAGTAAAGCAGACTAGGCCCCGGATTCTCGCAACACGTCGGCTGTCGTCGCTGCCACTTCCGTTCCATCTCGACCTTGCTGACCGCCCCGCTTACTACAACAACAATATCATGCCGAAGACCGGAGGGAAGTCGCAAGGAAACCGGACTCCATGGATTCAACACCAACCTCGCCTCGGCTTGACGTCTAACGAACAGGACTATGGCACCCCTCAGCGGCATGGACCTGCTACCACAGCGCACGCCAGAGCCCGTTGAGAAGAGTGACACGTTCATTTGGCCGCCAACAAGGGAAAGGATGACTACCGAAGGACAGATCCTCGAAGCATGGGCCCAGGGATACAATGTGGGAAGCTTGATCATCTTGATCTTGATCGTCTTCTGCAATTACCGATCCGGCATATGGCTTCATAAGCTCATTCTACTCGAGGTAAGTGCCACCCGGAACACTGAGCTATACATAACTGATAGTGTTAAAGCTCGCTCTCGCCATCTGGCACGGTACTTTTATATTCATCCAAGACCCGTGGTACGGCTGGTTCCTCTCCACCACTGCCAGCCTCCTCTTCATATCCTACCTCCTGCACAATATCGTTTCTTGGCTCAAGATCAGGCCTTTCTTACCGCTCTGGGGCTCTCGCTTCTTTATCATCTCGCTCATCTGCGTCCAGCCCTTCTGGATTGCCGAAGCATGGTCCAACTTTGAATACTTCAATTCCCTTGGCTCCAACGTCAATATCCGCATGCGACCTTGGGAGGCTCTACTCCGCGATCCCTGGTGGATCTTCACTACATGGAGACTCATCCACGCCATCAAGAAGACGTATACGTTCAACCTCTGGACCTTAATCCGGATCAACAGAAGATTCGGCGTAATGCTTGCATGCATGACACTCTCGATAGTCTTTCTGCTCACGGATGCAGCTGTCAGTGCCACCAAGACTACAACAGCAAGTGGTATCAACCCGCACTGGCGATTCGCGCTCGTATTCAAGTGCGCATCAGACACCATCTTCCTCGACGACTTCAAGTCAGTCCTCGATGACATCGTAGCGCGGAAGTTTAGCATCGCACAAGATACTGTGCGTCGTGGATCTACTCCAGGTACCACTCCCGGTGCTCACAAACGGTCGCGCTCCACATCCCGCGGCGAGGAATTCATCGAATGCACCTCTCTCAACGATACCTTTAATATGTACGCGATCCCATATGCGCAACCAAAGGCATCGAACCCGAAGTTCCACATCCCCTTGACGAAGACTGAGAGGTCTAAGGTCTCAATAATTCAGGTACAGCAGGAGATTGCCGATGCTCCACAGACGAGGCACGCCAGCCAAGATAGCTGGGGTAGTGAGGATCCAATGTTACCGAGGCAGGTCCATACGGCATCTCGGAACCTAGAGTTGAGGACCAGTGAGAGCGATGGGAGTCTGTTCATTGGGAGGCTCATGTAAATCGTTAACGGAATACGCTATGCCACTAGCTGGCTCCGACAATCACACCACGCCCACGGGAAACGATCGAAACGTTACATCAATATCAAAGCTCGATACATCGGCCTATTAGCATATGGCTTTTTGGAATCTCGAGCGTCGCAAGGTACGAGCCGCTATCAGTCGAAGAAATCGACAGGCGGTAGGGCTAGCTCACAATAGACACACGAACTTGTTACCAGTATGCGCCAAGGCTATGTACTCGCACGAGAGAGCGAGTCTTGCCACAATCTGCTTTATCACAGTTTTGGTTGCAGGGCGATATGACAAGACGAGTAGCGAGACAGAAGAGGCGGACGAGGAAGACGAATATTGAGGATAGACATCATAGTTATATACCCCGGAACCTGTGTATGGTACTCCAATAGTTATTGTTCCAACCATTCAACAACATCTCTCGGCCCCTATATCTAAAGCGTGCGCTTATTACTTGAATTTATCCCAACACGTTGACAAAGCCTGTTCATGGTCTTGCTTGTCAAGCAAAAAGCCTATTGCGAAACCACCAACTTGGCTCTTGCAAGCCTAGCGCTTTCACGAAGCTTGCCATGCACGGAATGTGAGCCGCTAAGCCCTTTCCAGTAACTACGCGAGCTATGCACTGTAAGGCGTCCCGCAGTGCCACGCGTTAGCTTAGCCGCGTCATAAGACTTAGCATGGTACGCGAGCATCCAGCCTCAAAGCTTATCCTTCTTTGCCCTTGCTCGCTTACTTGAAAGAGGGTTACTTGACTTGTTTGGGGAATTAGCCGTGGAGTTTGGCTGCTGAGTTAGGTTCGTGGTGGAGGCGCACTGTGGTTGAGGAGGGCTAAAGCTGGAGCTGGAGTGCTTGTAAGGGGTTATGGGCGTGAGGCAGAATTGTGAGATGGGGAGGTGCATGATGGGTAGGTGTGAGAATTGGGGAGGGCATATAAGGAGCAGCATATGCGGCTTCTGGAGATTGTTACTACGAGTATCTTCTACAAGCAAAATCTACAGAAGCATCTTCAAGAGAATTTATAGCAGCGTCTTCAGTAACATCTACAGCAACACCCCGACCTGAATCCCTCAAGCAGCTGTGTCCAAGCATCTCGCTGTTTACCGAACACGCCAATGGCAACACCGACTTCCACCACCTTTCCCTCCCTCACTTCCACTACCTCAACCTCCTCACCATCCTGCACCACCGCCATCCCCGGCCACAATGGCTACGTCCCACCCACAGCCTGCAACGCAAACTGGCTCTACAGCCCCTCCTTCCCCGCCGCACTCGCCTTCGCTGTCCTCTTCGGTCTTCTCACCCTCTCCCACCTCTTCCTCGCCATCGTGCACCGCAAACGCTTCTGCTGGGTAATAACCATGGCCGCAGCCTGGGAAACAACAGCCTTTATCCTCCGCGCCCTCGGCTCCCACAACCAGCAAAACAGCATTATATCGCTTATCAGTACCTTGCTCTTCCTGCTCGCCCCGCTCTGGATCAACGCATTCGTGTACATGACCGCCGGAAGAATAATATGGCTCTTACACCCCGAACGCAAGATCTGGGGCTTGCAAGCTGTAAAGATGGGGAAATGGTTCGTGTGGCTCGATATCCTCAGTTTCCTCGTCCAGGCAACGGGGGGCGTGATGATAAACCCTGGGTCGGGTGGTAACACGGTCAATATAGGCAAGGATGTGTATATGACGGGTGTGGGTGTGCAGCAGTTGTTTATCCTGCTTTTCCTGGCGCTGGTGGTGCGCTTCCACTTTGATGCCCTGAAGCTGGAACGACAGGGCCTCCTAGGCGGCAGCAACAACCACGACAACAAAGCGGGAGGTGCGCGCTGGAAGTGGTTGACGTACACAATCTACGCAGGTCTCCTTCTCATCACTATACGCATCATTTACCGGCTCGCGGAGTTCTCAGGCGGGATTGATGCCAATCACAACAAACTCCCTTTTACCGAGGGCTATGCGTTGGGCCTGGATGCGGTACCTATGATGCTGGCGCTGTTGCTTCTCGCGATTGTACATCCGGGGATCGTGCTCAAGGGCCCAGAAAGCAAGTTTCCGTCCAAGAAGGAGAGAAAGGCGGAGAAGAAGGCGAAGAAGGCGGAGAAGAAGGGCAGGAAGAATGATAGGGGATTGTTGGAGAGTGCGGGAGTTATGGGTAAGGCGGGGGAGTGGCCGAGGTATAAGGTTTAGGAGAGTGAATGAACGAATGGAGGGTGGAGATATGGAGATGGGACGCGTTGCTTGATGGGGTGGTGAGTTTGCGCGGGTTTATGCAATTGATGGTTAGTGTTTAGAGATGGTAACTTTATATGTTCTTTCCAAAATAAAAGACCTAATTTGTAGTTTTTCTGCCAACATTGCTTTGTTCTCATATCCATCCCCGGGGAGCCCGAACAGCGGGACGTGGCAGCTGCGGTGACATGCTCAATTGGCTGTGACCAGACACTCTCCAGCCCATATCTGGCAACAGCCTGATGCGGAGTTTTTTCGTGTCCTTTGCGCTACTCCATGTTGAGGATTTGGTGAACTGACCCTGGGTCTCTTTTGGCAAGCTATAGATGAGGGCTGGCATGGCTGACGTCTTCCAGATGCCCGTTGCTCCATCTTTGGACGTTTTGATCATCGTCGATACCAGGAATGCGAGGCTGAGGAGCAGAAGCAGAAGTGGGAAGATGAGCCATTCCCATCGCACGGAGATGTAGGTTTCGTTGCCATAAGCGTGCCCTATGACGTCATTTCGACTTGGAGCTGATCGAATTACATTTGTCATTGACATAGCCAACCGTTCCATGTGCCTTGTAACGTTATTTGGTGCCAGCCATGGATTGAAGCTGAGAAATTGTGTCCATGACGGGCCGGGCTTCCAGGTCTTGTAGCGGAAGACTGGGGTGGCAGACTCATTCATCATGGTCGTGAACGCGGGGAATATGTCATTAAAACCCGTTATGATTGATGACGCGGTCGTGTTCGATGTCCCATATTCCTTAGTGGCGTATTCGCTTGGGGACGATAGTGCGTTTGCCCTGAAAGTAATGTTTTCCATGTAAAAGATGTCCGTGCCGTTCTCTAATTCTGTCTCATAAGGAAAGCTTTCCCAGGGAAAGGGCCCGGAAGTCGTGTTGAGAAATGTAGCAACTACCGTCTCACTATATTCCCCCAAACTGTACGAAGACTTCATAGTCTTTATGCACCAAGATATGATACACTCCTGTGCTACGGGTGTTGTATTTCGATATACCGCATCGGCTGATCCGTTGCTCGCGGAAACGATCAAAAGATCCGCAATGCTATGGCGAACGTGTTTGAAGAGTATTGAACCGTTGCCGTACAGAGGTTCTTTCCCGGTCAGCGTAGTTAGGGGTAAAGTGCGCATTATGAGTGCTTCGCCCACGCTAGAATCCACCGGGTCCAAGAGATAGCCAGACATCAGGGTGGGATTTTCGCTGGTTGCATTCAGGAAATAGCCGCAGCCAGTCGCGTTAGGGTATGGTTGTTGCAGATCGAACATGCCTTCCGATCCTGCTTTCCAGTCCACCGTGTGATTGACACATGCGAATGAGAGTTGACTGGATATGTCTGCGCATTGACTGCAAATGCTTAGTGTCTCGAACAAGGGCCATGTACAGTTGCTAGTTGGGCAAGACTAAAAATGAATGTTAGCCATCGGGCCCATAATAAATAGTGAGAATACAACGGGCGATTGCGGTAATGTCGCGAGTATACAATACTTACCACTGGTATATCAGGCCGAGTGCCATTTCCAAATAGTACTGGCTGTGTTCCATTGCCATATGAAAATTTCTCGATTACAAGAAATGTATCCCGTTCTTTCTGAGCCATCTCAAACCCGTCCCGGTACTGCATTGGAGAGCCAGGGTCGTAGACATAGGCCATAGGTGCAACAGCTGCAGTAGTCTGGAGCGTCCATCGGTCAGGCATTTCAACAACCTGCTGGAAGAAGGTATCGATAGCGAGTAAAAGAACGACCAAAAGAGCACCTAATGCAGCTAATGAGCGGCCTTTTGTACGGAACAGAAGCATCAAAGCACCCCAGGGTCCCCTTGACGCCTTGTCAAATATCTCAAAATCCCACATGGCATTGGAGTTATGGAACCAGTTCCATTTGAGCTGACCGAGTGCTTCCGATGTTGGAACAATGAGTGCAGCAGAGGCGACTTTCCCTAAGACGTTGGTCCAAATGAGGAGCGATGCACTTTCGGAAATCGGCCGGTCCTTGACATGTACGTAGATGAAGACGATAGCGATCATACAGAATGCACTGATGAGCCAACTTAGCATCTCGAAGAGCCATCTCTTGAATACACTGTTCGATGCATTATACTCTGCCAGCTTCTTCTCAATCCGCTGCGTAAAATCAAGGGAGCGATTTTCCTGTCCAGTCGAGCCAGACGACGGTGACACCTTGCGCTCATCTTCAGCTTCCGAATGTGGGGTAGTATCGGTATTATGATATTGTAGTAGTGCTCCAGCTCTGAGATGGGAGTCCTGTGCTCTTGGGCCGGCAATGCATGATTTTTTGTTCGTTTCCGTCATGATGCAGAGAAGATAAGACTTTCTTCGAGATATCGGCCGTCTGGAATTCGATTGGTCCGTCCGAGCCTCAGTGTGAGTGCTCTGCTGGTATAATGGCGGTGTCCGGTGTGGTGTCGTGACGATGTTGGCCTGTTCACGCTCATACCGACTTGGGGGAGTTCCCAATATGTGAGTGGAATGAGCACCTATTGGAAAGTTACCAACCTAGACAATTCAAAGAACTCAGGCGGCTAAGTGTGCTCTGAGCTGCTTGACTGCCGATACCGAACCGCTCAACAGCAGATGATTGTGGCTGCGCTACATGCTGTATCCATGTGGATGCCTATCATCTCACCGTTGCCCGCGACCACAAATATCGGGGTCGAATTTCTGTGCCTTAGCGCTGCGGCACGGTAAAATAGGCGGGGGTTTAGTTCGCGGTCAGTAAGAATCGTGTTTATCCTGGTCCCGAACCACAGGGCATGTCTTGGCTATATTGACGAATGACGGCAGAACGCTTGCCGCCATGAACTTCGAACACCTGGTCGATGGCGCTTCAACCTGTATTAGCAACGTTTCCATATAAGTTCCACCGCAATTAAGGTTCATGTGGGTAAGGTGGAGGAGTAGTTGAGATATACGGTTCGGAAGAGTGAATGGATGGGGGGTGGAGAAGTGGAGATGGGGCGGTGAGTTTGCGCAGGTTTATGCTATTGATGTGTAGTGTTTAGAGATGGTAACTTTGTATGTTCTTTTCAAAAGAAAAGACCTAATTGTAGTTTTTCTGCCAACATTGCTTTGTTCTCATATCCATCCCCGGGGAGCCTGAACAGCGGGACGTGGCAGCTGCGGTGACATGCTCAATTGGCTGTGACCAGATACTCTCCAGCCCATATCTGGCAACAGCCTGATGCGGAGTTTTTTCGTGTCCTTTGCGCTACTCCATGTTGAGGATTTGGTGAACTGACCCTGGGTCTCTTTTGGCAAGCTATAGATGAGGGCTGGCATGGCTGACGTCTTCCAGATACCCACCCCCGAGTTGTTCGAAGTCTTGATGATAGTCAATACCAGAAACACCAGGCTTAGGGCCAAAAGCAAAAGCGGGAAGGCAAGCCATGCCCAATGGATCGATACGAACTTCTCTTGGCTGTATGCTTCTCCTTGAAGCATCTCGTAACTATCAGCATTTGATCTCATGACATTAGTAAACGCCGTAGCTAGTCTTTCCATATGGCGTGTTATGTTGTTCGGCGCTTGCCACGGGTTGAAGTCGAGTTTTCGTGTTGAAGGACCGTCACGGAAATTTTTGTACCTCAACAGAGCCTCTGCGGATATGGATTCGGCGGTGTAGAATGATGGAAATATGTCGTCCCAGACAACCATGGTTCTGGACGTGGTGACGTTATCTACAGTATATGTGGTATTGAATACTGTGGAGTCCGAACGACTTGGATTTGGCGTTTGCGGTTGAAGTTGTACATTCTGCGTGTACACAAAATCCGTACCGGTTTTGACCTCGGTATATTGCCATGGCCACGGAATGCGGTCGTCGGAGACGTTCATGTACGCAGAATTGATCTTTTCGCTGTACTTTCCCCACTCATATGAGGACTTGATATTCTGGACACACCAAGAGAGCATACACTCATGTACTAAAGGAGCCTCGTGGCGATAAACGCTGTCTATTCCGTTGACTGCGGATGCCACAAGACCATCAAGCAGGGAGTTGCGGATGTTCTTAAAAGCGAGAGAGCCAACGCCGTACAGAGGCTGCCTGGTGTCGAAGTCAGTAAGGGGAACTGTGCGAACTAGTAGGGCCTCGCCGGTCCAATTGCCATTATCACCCTCGTTGACGACGTGACCAGACAGGAGAATTGGCGCACTTGTTGTGGCGTTGAGGAAGTAACCACAAACCGTTCCATTTTGGTAGGGGACATCTCTCAGAGGACCTGTCCAATTGGTGCTCCAATCGATTGTTGTGTTCACACAGGCATACGTAAGGTTGAGAAGACCAGATACCTCGACGCAGCTGCTGCACACGGCAAGTGTCTCGTATTCGGGCCAGGTGCAGCTGCTTGTAGGACATGAGAGTGGTATATCGGGACGCGTTCCGTTCCCAAACGGGACTGGCGTTGTTCCATTTCCGTAGAGGTACTTGATGGTCGTAGGAAGGAGATTCTCCTCGTATTGCCCTTGTTCTTCTCCTTGTATAAAGTATGGGAGGTAACGTGGGCGATAGGCTGCAAGTCTCGGGATTGCGCTGGATGCGTTCTGCAACGCCCATCGATCTGGAAATGATACCACTTGCTGGAAAAAAGTGTCGACGGCCAACAACAGCACAATTAACAGTGCTCCTAATGCAGCTAGCGAACGGCCCTTCGTACGAAACAAAAGAAGGGCAGCGCCCCATGGGCCTCGCGATGCCTTATCGAAGATCTCAAAATCCCACATGGCTTTGGAGTCGTGAAACCAGTTCCACTTCAGTTGACCCAGGGCCTCGGATGTAGGAATTATGAGTGCAGCAGATGCAACCTTTCCGAGGAGGTTGGCTACATTGAGGATTTGCGCGCTCTGGACCATTTCCCGTCCGTTGATGTGGACATATATACCAACAACAGTGCCCATACAAAGCGCGCTGACCAGCCAGCTGGCTATCTCGAACAACCACCTCTTGAAAAAATAATCCGATGCGTTGTATTCGGCCAACTTCCTTTCGAGCCTTTGGGTGAGGTCTAGCGATGATTTCGTATTCGCATTTGAATCAAGGGAGTCTGATGTATCTCGGCCATGGTGATACCCACTTTGCAAGGAAGGTCTCGAAAATTGGTACTGTACGGCTGTCGATGTCTGATATGTCGTCACAGCTGAGATGGCCGACGAATGGTGGGGGGTTTCAATCATTGGCGAGGCTGTATGTTCGTAGGCCTCTGGCAGCTGGATAAGAGATGCAGGCTATCTTCCCATATCGCGGTCTGGAATATGAAACAAAGGTCAGGAGTGATGAGAATGCTACCAAAGAAGGTTTTGTAAGGCTTTGATATTGTGGGAAGGCGAGATTTGGTTGTTAGGCGATATTATGTAAACAACTACGAGGCCTGTGTTACCGCCTGAAAAAGTGAACCGTTGATGAGGATGCGTTAAGCGCTGAGCTGCATGCGGATTCCTGTGGATGGCGATCATGCGCTTCGTTATCATAACTCTTACCTGTTAGCGCTGCGGCACAGCAACCGCCACTTGGCTTCGCGCCCAGCCCCATGCCAGGCAGCAGCCCTAAACGGTTCGGCATAGAACCCAAATCTCTGCTAGCAAATCGCAGAATTTCAGGATATTATTTGGAGGCATTACGTTGGAAGCTTAGAAAGTCGAGATGAAGAGTGAGAGAGGGTTGTACGTGGGCGAGCTCAGCTCGTCTGCCGACCCCGGGTGGATTCACAAGCGGTACCGTGGGGATCGGAGCAACGCCCGGATCGGAGCAACGCCCGCAAATGTCAGAATTGCCCACCCACAAAGATGAGGCTGCATCACCACCCACAATGCGTGCAATCATGGGATCTTGTGAAGGAG
>ML976207.1:25922-41834 GCA_010015635.1 Clathrospora elynae | reverse complement strand
TCAATTAAGGATCGAAACACCGTGAGCGAGCCCTTTGCAGCCAGGCATTGTACAGCTCAATAACTAACTCCCTGCCGGGGACCCATGTAAAATGTGGCTGCTAGTCCTCATAATCCCAATACGCCTTATCTATCTCCTCCTGCAACCCCTCAATCATCCTCACCTCATACTCACTGCACTGAAATAACTTGGGCCCACCCACGCTCGCACACGAATTCGAGCACTGGCATTCAATTGCGTTATCATCGGTCTGCATCATCTGGAGAATCTGCTGTTTGAGGAATTTTATAGTCGCATATTCATCAACCCGAATATCATTCAGAACGCGCTCCCAATACGTGCGTGTGGAAGTCTTGACACACCCGCTAAGACTGAACTTGACTCCCTTGGAAGTCTTGAGGAGTTGAAGTGAGGGGAAAGCAAAGACGAAGAACCAGCGAATCCACTTCTTCTGGCAGGAGTGCGTAGTGAGAAGGCGGGGCGCAGCCATGGCAAATCCAGTAGTCGCCCAGGGACATCTAGCATCTTTGTGTTTGGGGCTGATGAAGCGGAAGTCGAGAGTTTTCAGAGCAGTAAATCTCCTCAGAGTACCAATGTGGAGCGCGCTATGCTGACCGGTTAGTAGTGGAGACCCTGTGCGAGGGCGTATGCCGATGAATTCGAAGTACTGCGCTGCACTCATCTCCAGCTGAATGTGTCGCAGAAACGCAGCATGTGGAGCAAACCGCGTAGCACTGCCCCATATAACTCCTGCTGTTGATTGGGGGCCCATTCTCTCGTCTGCGTAGGGGTCGCCCCTCTTGCTGCCAAGGGTAGTAAAGCGTTTGGTAGTATCGCGATGAGCGACCGTGGTAGCTTCTGCGAGGACCTGCTTGCATACGAGCATGATTCTCATATTGGGACCTTTGACATCGGGGTCGCTGTTGAGGCCAGTACGGCTCTCGTCTCCGATGGACAGGCCAGTACCGATGATAACCTTCTTCTTTGGGTAAGTGATTACATCCGGGACGACGATAGGCCCGATGATCTGAAGGTAGATAGCCTCGCGCATCTCGGCAGGAAGATCTAGCAGCCTAAAAGACTGACTCGTACTGCTCCACCACTTGCGCTGCTCTTCATACTGCATCTCAGTGAACTTCATCGCCCACATATCATCCCCTCCATACGTGTCCCGAATCCAAGTAGCTGCCGGAACACTAGTAACATGTTTCTTGCAAAAATCCACGATCGTCATTTTCTTGACGGTTGTGATGGATCCAGGCGCTACTTGGATAGCAACAGTGCGCGCAAAGCCGTCGGTTCTGAGTGGCTCGGTAAAAATGTACCAATCAGCGAGGTTTGCGATGGCGGTGGAACCAGCGGCCTTGAGGATAGGTGAGACATCATCGACATCTGCTCGAGAGACCACGAGGAGTTCTGTCTGGTCCTTGTAGCAGTGGCTGTATTGCGCGAGGAAGGAGAAATCTCGCTTTCGCTCTTCTTGAATGAAGTCGTGGAGCGCCTTGATTATTGGGTCCATTGGCATTGATGATATGACGCTCATGGCACCAATATCGCTGTTGCGGTTCCTTTTTGGCATCGTGTCGGTTTCAGAAGTCGTTGCAGGAGCCTCGCTCTCAGTAGCAGGATTACTGTCACTGAAGCACTGAGGCAGCGTCTTTGACTCGCTCAAGGTTTGCTTCGCGTTTGAGGGTTCGCTTGTCATCGGTGAGGTTGGGATAGTGTCAGGTGGTTGAGTGTTTGCAGTTGTGTCTACAAGGCTTAGTGCGGTAAGCGCCTGGTGTATAGAATACATGGCAACGCGTCGAGGGTAGGAGTAGCATGAGGAGCAGCGTATGGAGAACATATAGTACGTGAACTGGCGGTGAACCGTGGAGGGTGGTTGCGGAAGAGGTGAGCTGAAATTGAAGGCTAGAGCAATCATGAATTGCTGACTTCGTCATTGGCCGCGCTAGTCCATATTAGGCAGCACTTTGTTTTCTGTGAACGTAAGGGCAGGCGCACCCAAGGCAACGGTAACTACGCTGCAAGACTCTCACGGGACGGGTGCAACAACATCTCGTGATGTGCTATGCTCAGTCACAAACTCGAGTCGTGGTGAATGCAGCCTTGGCAATCAAGGCACTGCTGTGCGACGTTCCAATCACAGTGCCTGCATTGCTGTTGCCGTAATGTTGCACCGTACATGATGGGTAAATCTGCATGCGCTGAGATTCAGGTATGATGTGAGTGGTCAGCGAAGCTCCGGAGTCGAAAATGCCACTGCGACTCCCGCATCAGCCCTGGGGGGTGGAAGACAACTGTGAGCCATGTCTTCAACAAAAGCAAAGAAGGTGCAGTGAGCTTGCGTTGTTGGAAATAATAGCAGATATGAATTCGCGGTCCTACTCCCGCCATCGCCATGCTAACGCTAAGCTCGTGAATCGTCGTGACAACACTTCTCAAAGGGGATATCAATAAATATACAAAAATCGGTGTCCTGCATCTCCAATCAAGCGTATGACTTCGCCGAGCAAGTGAACGGACTCCTGACACCTCCCGCAGTGTACTGGGTAAGAATGTCCTCAACAGAGGCGTACGTGCCCGCAACCAAAACCACTAGTCCAATAACAAACACAATAGCATTCAAGATGCTGAGCGAGATGTTCTTCCACCCATCGTTCCACTTTCCTTGCTTGACCAGCTTGAACCAGAACAACGCGGGGAAGTAGAATGTGAAACCGGAGATGAACAGCGAAGAGATGAGACCGAGCAACGCATTGAAAAAGGGAATGGCCTCAGCGATAATCCAGCCAATTACGGTAACAGCGGTGATCAGGCCGACCCAGACACTCCAGCCCCGAGCGTCCTTGACGAAACGGACGGGTGAGTTGGCGAAGGCGCGGTCCATGATGTAGCGACTGACTACGGTGCCGTTGATACTTCCGGAGATGAAGATGACGGGCAGTGCGATACCGAACGCGATGCGGGACACGGTGTCGCCGGCGGAAAGGAGCGCGGGGGATTTGACATCCTTGCCGACAAAGGCGTAGATGAGCGCACCGGTGACGGTGTAAATGAATATCTCGATCAGGCCCAGGGCCCAGATGGACTTGACGTAGTCCTTGGGCGTGTGCATCTCGGACATGAAGGAGAACTGGCAGACGGCGAACGAGTAGGCAAAAATGATGTTTGTGGTCGCAAGGAAGGCCTCGTAGAAGGTAGTCTCGGCCGGTGGCCATGCAGACCAGTTCACGCCACTGAGACCGCCATCCGAGTTGTGGGCTTGCACACCGGTTGCGATGATGGTAACCATGATGGCGACGATAATGCTGACAAAGTCGATATAGCCGAGGATAGCAAAGTCGTGGAATGTCGGCGGCAGCGCGAGAATCAGCAGGATGATCAAAGAGATGACACCCCAGACAAGCGCGCAGACGGTGTAGTTGCCGATGATGTTGATAAATGCGATGGTTCCGGTGAGTGCATGTGACCCAACCAGCAAGATCAAGAAAAGGGCAAACATGACACCCGTCAATTCTTTTCCAAAACGACCCCAGATGAGCTCAACTGCGTCCGAATAGTGGCTGACTTGGGGATGGCGCATCTTGACCTGGCCAACGACATAGGACGTGTAGATGGCGACAAAACCGAGGCCGACGCACATGATGACACCAGGGACCATTCCAAGCTTAGCGAAGGCGCTGGGGATACTGAGGGAGCCGAGGGCAATGGCTTCCACGATCAGGCACACTGTAAGCTGCTGCCATCCGAGACGGTTGAATTTCTCAGAGCCTTCCTGGACGGTCTCGGTTTTGTCGACGGGCATCATTTCTGGGTCGCTCTTCTTGCCCTCTGAGTAGGCGTCGTCGTGGCGGTAGTTCGGCGGCGCGGCATAGGCAGTCGTCAAGCCGTTCGTGTGCGGTACCTCCTGCATATTGAAGGATTGATGTGCGATATCGATATTCTCGAGGAACGGAGGGAGTCCTGGCGATGTGCGGATCCAAGGGCACGCGCGACTTTTTGGTGTTTGGCGGCTGCCAACCAGCTGGGCGCGTGACTGTGCCGGAAGGAGAAATCGCAGTGCAGGTCTCGGCTGGAACCTTGGGACTTAACGGCGCGATATCAACTCTCTGACGAACAGTAGGGCGCACAGCAGTAAGCAGCAAGAATATACAGCTGTACCCCAGCGGCCACGCTTCCGTCTTAAATCAGCAGCCTTATCTCTCCGCAGGTGTGCATGCGTAATAGAATGTTCCTAATAGCCACCCCCCGCGCTCCAACGTTGTGCGCCCGATGTTGACCGGCACAGGCCCGATAGCAGCATCCAGCATTATCTCTAGTGGCCTTGGAACGAACGAGGTCCACATGGCTCGCATCTGATGACGTAAATCGTCAGAAAATTTTACATTTGAAGGGGTCAGGACTGGGACGAGGACTGGGACGTGCTTGACGGCCCCGCAGACTGGAATGAAGTGACATCACCCGCCACAGCTGCAACCTACCCCGAGGCACGAAAGCGAGGTCGTAACAAGCACTTACTCAAGCGCAGTGACGAGCCCGATGGCGCCAGCGGCGTTCGTGGCGGTTGTGTTCGCTCGGCGTTCGCGGGTACAGGCGAGTGGGTGGTGGTGGCAAGTGTGGGTTAAGCCTTCGTATCCGCGCCATCCCGGGCCTTGGTGGGGCTTGGGCAAATTACCCTAACCGAGCAGTCTCTGACTAACGCATCCTGGCATTACCCTGGCACGCCTCCGATGATGCCCGCGAAGAAGTAGTTCACGATCCACGATGCGGCTCGTGCCATCGCAATTCTGCGCGTGTCTAATCAATTGTGGGCAGGTACTGCCGGCCTTTCAAATGTCGCGTGACTGTCGCTTATGTGGGGGTTTTTGCGGAGAGACCCTTGCAACCCAGCCACCAATGATGGTGTATGTGAATGTTTTTTAGATTCTCGGAGAGATTCTCGTCACGCGACCCCTGCACCTGAACCAACCCCCTCGCATCTTGATCGATAGGAAAACGGACTCCAGGAACAGACGAGGCTAGCCACCTCCCATGCCTCGGTTCTACTCTCTACAACTACGCCGTCTTCAGGAATTCATCGACAACATGCGGGTCCGTCTCGAACCCCAGTGCCCCTCTGCGTCTCCTGCTCTCCCAACACTCGATTACATGGGCGTCCTGTGCCGTCGACGTGGGGGTGAAGAGGAACTCGCGATGTTCACCTAGGGAATTTAGATCAGCCCCATGCCCCCAGAATATGTGGAGATATGCAGATAAACCAACAGTTCTTGTACGCGGTACCCAGCATCGGGTCTTCGACGTCCCAGTCCTCCGTCAGGAAATGCGCAAACGCGCCGTGGGTAATGATGATTACCTGCTCAGTCAGTATACAGCACGAAGAACGGTATACTTGATAACGGCCATACCTGCGCTTCAGCGCGCTGGAACAACCAGTTCCTTATATCTGCGGCACGCTTCAAAATAGCCCCCCTCTCATACGCCCAATAGCCTTCCTGCACATCCCGTTGATAAGCATGCATACTGACGTAGGGCGGGAGATCTACCTTGCTGTTCCATCCCGCTGTCACCGCCACAGCGTCTATTTTGTTGATATCAAACTCCACCTCTCCTTCGGCGAATATTTTCGGAAGCAGTTGTTTCACATCTTCCGCTGTGTCGGCGATGCCGACGTCGCATGCAATGTTGCTAACTTCTTGCAGGACTGGCAGGAGCACGAACGGCACTTCTTTTCGCGAGAGCGTGGGCCCGAAGCTCAGAGCTGCAGTCTGTATCGTCCGGCGCAGTGGAGATACAAAAACAATGTCGATGTCCTCGTGGTGTTTGAAAGATGACTTGAGAGTGCGACACTGCTCCTTGCCTTTGTCAGTCAGGACAGCATCGCGGATGCTATAGTCGCGCTGCGAAGTGTTAGATGAGCACAATGTGCAAAATACGTCATTTTCTCATACGTACAGTCGCGTTGTGCTCCCCTTGCGCATGGCGTACGAGGTGGATCTTTGGCGGCATTGCTGCGCTGGTGTTGGAAGTTGCTCGATCTGCTTTCTCGGCTTTGAGGGGTGTTGAGTCACTGTGCAGAACGCAAATCCGAAAGCGGGTTTTCGAGCAAAAGCCGCCGTGCCACGATGTTTCTGGAACCTAATAATTTGCCAGCAACCGCGATGCACCCAGTTCACTACGGCTTTACCAGATATACCATTGTTTGGCACAGTGCTCGTGTTCGTCTGCAAGGCGACTGCCGGAAAGGTAGCCGAGAAACTGTATCAGCGCTAGTCTCCTTTTAGACACCTACATCCGATTGTAGTCCTGCTTCGTTAATGGATTGCGCACTCCAGAACAAACAGTCGTGAATGTCGGTGATCCTTTGAAGTGGCTCAATTGGCTAGCATCAAGGCCTTGAACTCCAGATTCCAATATGAGCAGATGTATTTCCTCAAGAGGCTGGCTTCTGGGAGATGCATCTAAGGGCAAAATGACGTTCTGCCAGAGGTCCTTCCTTCAGCTTCCATCGTCGAGCTCTTTCGCATGCAAACACTGTTCTATAGCATCAGCGACCTCTGGTCCAGCCTCTTCACTGACCAGCCTGCTCCACTGGATCGCCGCCGCACAGTCCAGAATTGGCGCAGAGTTTTAGTCGCCGGCAGTTAGTTGCTTGCGGAACGTGTTGATCTACAGACTTCTTAACTGTAAACTTGATGCGCTTTGTTTAAAACTCCACGTTCGCGATACTTAACAAGTCCCGTCGAGATGCGTCTGCCTTGCCTAGTTTGTGATCCTATGCCCGTTAGCATGAGTACGACTGGATTCGGACTGCGCCTAGTTGATCCACTCTTGCTTGAAACTTGAGGCTCTTGCTTCATCAAGTCTACTAGAGCGTTGATGTCTCTAATAATGTCCAAGAAGATGGGATAGGACTTGGGAAGACGCTCCTGCAGACGCTGCTCGAGTTCAGGGTCCTCCCAACTCTGGCCGGCTGGGTCGTCCATCAGCGTCTTCAGCTCATCTTCGTCAACCACAAGTGCTAGCAGGAAGCGCACTACGTTGCCCTCGGACAGCAGCTGGTGGCAGCTGAGGTCTTGTCAGCCTTTCTTGTACGTGCTCTCTATTCGCCACCAGTCGCGCAAGGCCTCAGCGCCCTCAAGATAGCTGTCGAGCGCGTGGATGAGCAGAGGGATGGGCCCGAGAACAAGGCCCGCGATCTCAATGCCGCTCATAGTCGCGATTGTGCTGTTGGGATGGCTCCGAGACGTTTGCAGTGTTTTCGAGGTCAGTCGGTCAGCGCAAAAGCAAGGGAGAAGGTCGAGGTTCGAGGCTGAGATGCATCGCGCAGGTGGGGGCCAGAATTGAGGGATGCGCGCGCCTTCCGCTCCCAGCTTGGGCGACTGCCGCATGCGCTGTTGACGTTGCAAGCTGAGCCTTGCGATACGATTTTTCGTAGTGGTGAGGTTTCGCGTGTCTTCGGGCTGGAGCGATGACGCGATGCAGCGCTCACTAGCGGCTTCCTCGATTGAATGCGCCAAGCTCTTCGACAAAGTCTCCTTCCTCCTTCACGACAAAGAGTGCAAGAGTCGTTCGGCCTTAGAAGAAGCTGCCGTCGAATATCAGTCCGCAAAGTTCCGGGTATGAACAGCTAACCTGGGAGCTTTTCCACAACTTCCCGCAGCTTTTTCAATCGATCATCGTCTGCGCGAGTCACCGAAGATCGCGATACAGATCCAAGAGCTTCTACAGGAACTACGAGGTGTCGCTGAGAACGGTAAGATCTTGGACTGCTTCACGCGCGCACTGAGCTGACCTGTTTAGTTTACTCCATCTAGAGATCGACCAAACCGTCAATATGGGGCAGATGAGCGAAGCGACGACGACGAATACGACAATCATGACGAAAAAGAGCAGGACTTGGCATGATCTTTGGATCTTCTCTATATTGCTATAGTGATGATGTGCCGTATCTCTCGGAGACAGCAGAACTGCCCAAGAGCATCAAAAGCACCATAGCCAGCCTGTTCAGGTTAGCCATGGTGCTCGCACTGCTAGTTCTTACCAGTTATTCAAAGTGGACTCTTCAAAAAGTCGCCCTGGTGCGACAACCAACTCTCGTTCGAGTGGTGAACTTACACGTGATGATTCTGCTCGGAATGTATACACACAAGCGTTCCAGCTCTCATCAGCAAGCTAACCCTGATGACTTTATTGAACGGAAATATGGACTATTTAACTGTATTCCATAAATTTCGAAGCTCGTTTATACTGCCATCGGCAAAGCTGCCGCATCGGATCCGCACGAGGCGCTGCGTCAGACCCCGCAGACTAGCGCGAAGCTTGTTCAACATCGAAAGGGTCCTTCTGCATCGCAACTTGAGATGGAACCTCATGCAGCATTCCAGTATGGCAGATAACGAACCAACAGTTCTGATCATAGGCGCTGGTACATTTGGCATGTCCACAGCCTACCACCTCAGCAAACAGTACCAAGATCCCTCTCGCATCACCGTTATCGATCGATGGGATATTGATTCGCCTCTTCAAAATAAGCATGCCGCCGCCATCGACACCAATCGCATCATTCGCACCGATTACGAATCGCATGTGTACTGCAACCTCGCCAACGAAGCACTCCATTTTTGGTTCTGGAGCATTGCAGTTCAGGGCCACTTCCACAAGACTGGGTGGATTGTGTTAGATCTGGCGGATGGCGGCTTTGGTGATGCTGTGAGAAAGACATTTAAAGAAAGGGGCGGTGACTACACCCGCTGTGTCGCGCCAGAAGAGCTCGAAAGGTTCGCTGTACTCAAGGGTATCAAGCCTAAGGACTTTGGGATAGGATATTACAACCCTGAAGCTGGGTGGTGCGATGCGGAGAGTGCGACGACAAGTTTTACGAAGGTTGCGCTGGGAGTTGGGGTCAAAAGAGTGACAGGAGAAGTGCAAGAGCTAATACTCGATTCCGAATGTTCACGTTTGGCGGGTGTCAGATTGTTGGACGGTCGGGTCTTGAAAGCAGACAAGATTGTGCTAGCAGCGGGAGCTTGGACGAGTGTTTTACTATCGCCGATCGAAGATGCTTTGAGGATCCAAGAGGAGGACCGGATCGAACGCCAGATCACCGCTGTAGGCCGCCTCTCGGCGTACTACGCACTGAGCGAGCAGGAAACGCAATGCATGATCGACTCCAAGCTACCTGTTATCGTCATTGGTGGAGAAGTCGACATCATTCCACCTTCGCAGCCAAACCGGACGTTGAAGATCAATGACCTCAGGACTGAGGTTGTGAGCACTATCACTACCTCGTCCGGTCACCGCATCACTGTACCCTCACACCGACATCAAAGTGACGTCCCCGAGAAGCTCAAGCGGCAGAGCACAAAGGTTATGCAAGATGCGATGCCGGAATGGACAAAGGGGAGAATGCCGCATCGATGGCGCATATGTTATGATGCTGTTACGCCGACAGAGGACTGGCTCATGTGTCGGCATCCGCATTCACAACTCTCTAATCTCTACATTGCGGTTGGTGGTAGTTTCCATTCGTACAAGTGGGTCACTTCCTACCTACCTACTTCTATCATTACTTCGGTCTTCGCCATACCATACTGATTAAGGATAGGTTTCTTCCCGTTGCAGGCAAGTACATGTGCAACGTGCTCAATGGCCATAGTAACGGCGAAGAGAAAGATAGGGCGTGGAAGTGGAAGAGCGGGCATGAACTGCAGAGGAGGGAGGGCAAGGAGTTTGGTGACAATGCTAGAAAGAGTGTGAGGAAAGACCTGAGAGAGTACGAAGACGGAGTATCGGCGAAGCTGTAATGTCGTAAGCCGCTTTCCGAATCAAAACTGGCTCAAAACTATCAGTCCTCCACGACCATTATGGTCGGACCGCATAGACGATAAAGCAATTGCCTTACTCCTCTCGTGTTATACTTGAGGACGTTGCTGCTTACGCGATATCCTACATGGTCTCTAATCAAGCGCTGTAGGCTCTGGTGATGATTTTATTATTGAAAGCACAGGGAGAAGAGGCAAATACAAACCTACAGACAACTTGATGGTATAACGATGCGTTGCACATCAGATTGGTCTACTCGGATCAAGGGGGTGCAGTTGGTTGTATTGAATTCATCATGCAGACATTAAGCCACGAGGAAGTTAGCAGCTTTAACACTCTATACGGTATACAACTTCAAATGTGCGTTATTAACAAAGTAGGCATGTAAGCGGTATTCTGTATTTAGCGCCATGTCATAATCATTGGATGGTGTGAGATACTGCATCCAGGGTCTAAAGGCCAAGGACATTGTTGTTATCAGTAGTTTTTCCGTACGCCAGAGCGCCGGCACAGCTAGCGAATGATGGGTCTAGAGCGAGGGTAGTCGAGTTCAGAAGGCGGACGGAGGTGGTAGTAAGGTTCATGTTGGGGGCAGTGGTGGTAGTATGCAGAACTGTGAACGGTCTGTAGGCACTGTATTCCAGCTACCTAACCCAGATACTATTTACAGTCAAGATGAGGAGTAAGATAGGAAGGTGGGCGACCATCCTATGTTGTTCGTGTTGGCGCACGGTCCCTATGCTGCTGAGGGAAGGAGTGAGGGACAGAAGGAAGCGACTAGACTAGCAGCCTAGTCATGTGACCTCGGGCTCAACTTGTTACAAGAACTCTTTCGAGAACCAGTCAATTCTCTTGCAGGTTTCGGTTAGGTTAGCAATGACCTTAAGGCCACGATCTAGCAGGCTGTAAGAGACATCCAAATCATACTTGCGATGTATTTCACGACACTAATCGTAGGTTGCCTGGATTTAGAGGTCGCAGGATATCTGAGACAGGACGTTGACGGTGGCATAGCGTCGCCGTTTGCGGAAGTGAGCGTGATACTATTAATATCGTTTACAGAGTCGTCTATAGAAAGTACATGGTTTTGGAGTTGTATATATACAAGACCAGCGGTGTGCACGGAGGGCGTGGACGCCCTCCGCCAAGAGTCCTCCAACTCCATGGAGTCCATGGAGTTGCGGGAGTAATACTTTGGTAGCCGGGGTAAGTAGCGTATGTGGCAGGGGCCGGCCCCTTATATTATGTATTAAATCACTTAATTGTTGCTCAGTAATAGAACCCAAAGCTTCCTTTACAGCATCCCTAGGCGTGTTGTATGAAAACTCAAAATCAGGGCCCTATTTTCTTTCAATATAGTCCTTCATAAGATACCAGACAGTCTCAATTGGATTTAGATCAGGTGAGTAGGCTGGCCAGAGAATAGGAGTAATTGTCGGTATACCTATTCTGTCTCGACTCGATCTTGAATCGGTCCGACTATCAACCCCGCACCGGAGCAGTATATAGATCTCCGTACGCACCTAGATAGCAAGGTCATACCAGAATACAAGAACTACGTTACTGTTATCACCCGTACGATCGTACATGAGCCTACCAACAGTATGCGTTCCGGCAGTTACTTCGCATTAAAGTATTTGCGCCAAGCGCATTGAGCTGTACCGGAGATCTTAGCGAGCTGACGTGACGCTGAGGTAATTTAAGGTGGGTGTGTATCGTATGCTACGCTATGCCCAGTCGGCTGGGCGTGTGGCGCTCGCTGGGAACGCTCACCGCCACAACGCTGATGGCTACTTTTAAGCCGCTAGCGCGCATGTGGGCCGGGGCCATGGAGGGCCCTAGTAGCGCAGATGCTCCCGAAAAGTTATCGAAGAGGAGCACGAGCGGACCAGTGAGGACTCACTTTACTACTATGACAACAAATGCTATTTAGACTGCAGTTATATACTCGTAAGACAACATACGTACTATCGTGTGCCTAAACCTCATCTATTACTAGCCTCCGCACTAGTGCTATGTCGCGTTGTCATGCAGTCCTAGCAGCGCCTGACTTAATCTAGATCTTCGCATGTGCTGCCTTGATTGCCGTAAGATAGCCTTTTCTTCAACCACGACCAAGGTCTTTCAACATTTCGACACATTCAACAGAGCACTCCGCGCCTTCCATTTCTGTCTTAGGGTGTACACCCACTCGTCCAAGAACATCCACAGCCAAAGAACCGCAAAGCAAAGGGCGATAACAGCGGTCCCTACGATGCTAATCGCGCTGAACCAGCGAGATGCATACCAAACGGGAACCCAGTGCACAGCCAGCGATTGATCAGCTGCAAGCGCGACCTGCATAGAATTGAGGATGGTAGATACCACGGCAAATACGAACAGCACAGGCCCGTATAGTCGCGCAAAATAGTCGCCATACTGTCCATGCACCTGCTCAAAGCGGAACTTGCGCAGGAGGAACGGGGCGTAGAAGTTGAGTCGCGTCAGCCTCAGCTCTCCGAAGCAGTACCGCCTTGATACAGCTGAGTCTTGAACGTGGTTGAGGTCCGAGGTGAAATGGCAGAAGGATGCCCAGTCCACATCCTTGGGAATGAGGCGAAGGCTGTCCTGCTGAGCAAAGTGAAAGTCGGATTCGTGCCGGATCAAGTAGCGGTATGTCCGTAAGAAGCCAGCCGCAGCCTTGCGAAGATTGCTTTGTTCGTCGTTCAGCGACTCTGGCTTTCGATCTAGGTATGCCTCCCAGAAACCATACGACAGAAGATAACGTGGGATGGGTTTGATGAATATGCGGTCGTGTATCCACACAAGATGCAAGCGGGCTTCTTCTGTTATGATGATCTCACGACCTTTGACCCGCTGGCGGTGTAGAGGGTTGATATTCGCGCTTGACAAGGTCGTCATGATCCACAGACGCGGTGCCATTCTGTCGAGATCTTCTGACCACAGGTCGTCATGAAGGAACTTTTTCGTACGATCGAGGTCTTTGAGCGGGATAGAAGGCTGACCGGGCAAAGTTTCGCTCTGCGCTGCGCTAGGTCCCGGCACCAGATCGTGAACAAGCTGATTTGCTTCAGAAAAGGGTGGCATGACTGTTTGAAGAAGATATCGAAAGGGCCGGCCTGTAGCTGCGACTCCCTCAGGCGATGTGTATATAGCAGCGTTGGCCCATAGAGGACGGCCAGACGAACTCAGCCTTACCTCGCGCCAGCAGACGCAGGTGGCAGTCAGCCTGGCGCCGCAGCCTAGTCTCTCAGCCTGGCCGCTTCAGCCTGAACGGTCCTGGCATCACTTCTCATCCATCTCGCTCTCATTCTCTAATCTATACTCTTCTGTTGCATTAATCGTATCTGTTGACAACCCAAGCAGACGCCGCTTTCTAACATACGCAATGGTGGGTAGGTTGCGGAGCGAAGCGTGCCAAGGCTTACGCGGAACTAGGTCCGGCCCGTGACTAACGATGACACCGGGCTAAAGGTGCTGCGCGAGGCACCGGTGGAAGCAGAAGAAAGCATCGAGTACGTTCACCTGCAATACTTACTTGCTCAAACTGACACTAGGCCATCTAGCATCGTCGCCATCCACGGCCTCGGCGCCCATCCCGATGACAGCTGGTGCACGAATGCGGGCACCAGGGAAAGCCCGTGGTGGGTCAACTGGCTCGAGGAGGAAAGCATGTTGCCGGCAGTGGCGCCGAACGCGCGCATTATGCGATATGGATACCAGTCGCAGTGGTTCGGCGATGAGATGATGCAGCAGAGCGTGTCCTCGGTGGCAGAGCGGCTACTGATAAACTTGAAGCGGAAGAGAAAGGTGCGAACTGTCTCTGGCAGCTGTTGGATGGCTGCTAAGTCGATCAGGATGTTCCGTTTCGGCCACTGCTGTTTGTAGCGCACTGCTTTGGCGGGCTGGTCGTGCTCAAGGTAAGGACGCGACCTCGACAACAACGTGCTAGCAGCTAAAGTTTTCTTAGACACTATTGGAAGCCGAACAATACCAGAAGGAGTGGCCTGGGGTGTTCTTGTCAACTACCGGCCTGATCTTCTTCGGCACCCCGTTTCGAGGCGCGGAAGGGATGAACCAGATGGAGATGCTGGAGGCGGCGCGCCGCGAGTACCACGAGGATCAGGTACAGCCCACCGCCCTCGAGGTGCTGCAGCCGGGGAACGTGTATCTGAAGGATGTGGTCGACAGCTACTTGAAGAAGACGCGGGGCCAGACAAACAAGACACAGATTGCATGCTTCTACGAGCTCAAGTCAAGCAATGTTGGGAGAATTGTGGGAAAGCAGGACCGGACGGTAGGTGCGCGAGAGTGGTGTATAACGTTTTAAGCTAACCGCATGCACAGCGATTTGTGGTCAGCGAGAGCTCTGGCTGCCTCGATCTGTCGGACGCAACGAGCAAGTACTCGCTCTCGCGCACCCACTTCGACATGAACAAGTTCGCAAAAGCTTCAGAGGAGGACTTTGAGACAGTGGCCGACGTAATTAAGGATATAGCTGAAGGATCTCCCGCACTTTTGTGGGCTCGCTCTCAATGTAACTACACATCCTAGAGCAGATAGAGATAGACAAAGGTTGACTGTTGTGACAGACCACGGCAAGCACAAGATCGAGCTTAGTCTCCAAGGCGTGCCGGTAGTGAGCCAGTTCGTAGACCGGCCAGCTGAGATGGCAGCGGTTGAGCAGCTCCTTCTTGAAACCTCGCCCGCAACCTCACCCGCAACAAGACGTCGGCGGAAGGTCGTCGTCGTCCACGGCCTTGGCGGCATTGGCAAGACGCAGCTGGCGGTGGAGTTTGCGCGAAAGCACTACCACCGGTTCAGTGCCGTGTTCTGGCTGGACGGGTCGTCTGAGGCTAGTCTAAAGCAGTCGTTTGTTGACATGGCGCAGAGACTCCCGCACAGCGAGCTGACGGCCGAAGGTGCAGCGCGGCTCAGCGATGCGACTGTTGAAGCTGATGTGGCGGTGCGCGAGTGTAAGCGGTGGCTGTCTATACAGTCGAACCCGCACTGGCTCTTGCTTATCGATAACGTAGATCGCGACCACCGCGACCGAGACGACCCACAGGCATACAACGTGCAGGTATACCTTCCACATGCAGACCATGGGTCGATCCTTGTCACGAGCCGGCTATCCAGTCTCCAGCGGCTGCTCGGCTCCGGGGTCAAGGTGGGAACGGTGGCAGCAGAGCAAGCGCGTGCTATCCTGGAGAACAACGCTGGCAGGGTAGTTGAGCGTAAGTGGAAGGCTTTACTAGAAAAGTGGAGAGGCTGCTAATGCAAGCCGAGCAGACGCCGAGGTAGTGCTTGAGCTCCTACATGGACTCCCTCTCGCCCTCACCCAAGCCGGCTCGTACATGCGCGAGACAAATGCGTCCGCATCCACGTATGCGAAGCAATACAGCCGAACATGGGAGCGGCTGATGAAGAGCGAAGCACGCTTTCCGCTGGAGGAGTATGGCGACCGAAGCGTTTTGACGACGTGGACTATATCGTACGGGCAGGTGCAGCGGCAGAGCAAGGAGGCTGCTTGGCTGTTGAAGCTATGGGGATTCCTCGACAGCGGGGAGGTGTGGTACGAGCTGATTGCGGCAGGCTCAGACCTGGCACCAGAGAGGGACGTCCCTGCGTGGCTGCTCGCGGTGGCAGAGGACGACCTAGCGTATGGCGAAGCAATGGGCCTGCTGTTGCGCTACTCGCTCGCGGAGGGTATGGAAGGCACGGACAGTCACTCGATGCATTCGGTGCTGCATCGATGGTGCGGATACCTGGCGGACGAGGACGAGCGGCATAAGCTAGGTTGCTTAGCGGCAGGGCTGGTGGCGTTGAGTGTGCCTCTGAAGTCGGACGCAGAATTCGGGAAGAAGCGAAAGCGGGTCATGGCGCATGGTCTCTGTGCCAGCAGATGGATCGAAGCGGGCGGCGGATCGGAAAAAGAGAGGGTGGTCGAGGCGTTGATATGGCCAGGCCATTTTCACAGTCTTGGATACTTGCTCGCGGACGAAGACAGGCAGCGAGCAGTGCAGATGTACCAGCGGGCGCTGCAAGGCAAAGAGAAGGCATGGGGACCAGAGCACACATCAACAC
>ML976207.1:0-14315 GCA_010015635.1 Clathrospora elynae | reverse complement strand
TCTCCAAGATTTCAAGTGTTAAGGCCGTGCTGGCTGCCTCGTTTGCGCGTGTCATGTCAGGGACGGCAACGTTTGGTGGGGTTACAGCTATGGATAGATAGCCATTGTTGTGGTGTAGGAGTAGAGGTAGAAGCGGCAATGCCAGGCCATCCTTCACCTCCCTCTCCCAGATGCGGTTCTGTGAGGCCGTGCTGGCTGCCTCGTTTGCGGGTTATGCAGAGGAGGATTCAAGCACTGCCCTCCCTCTGCTAGTTGTGTTATTCCCTTGACCAAACGTCCTGAACTCAACGGAGCACAGACTACTAAAGATTCTTGTTAGAAGAAGCTCCAGCTGCAACAAAGCCGTCTGCGCAGCTGCCCACAACGCTGCAGCAAAGAATTAACGTTGTAGGGAGAACAGGAAGGGAAATTTGAGATAGAAAAGGTCAAAAAAACAATGAATTTTGACCTTTCTGCAACTTTGGAAAGTTGGTGGTTGGTGAGTTGATATGTCAAGCATTGGTTGTCTCTGTGACCTAATTGTGGTCGTATTTCTCATCTGGAAACCAAAAGGACCACTCAGAATTCTCACCAGAACCTCTCTGGACTGAGCACTTGTCACTGAACTTGACAGTACACCGCTTCCAATTGAACGTACGACCCTCCTGTGCATACTTAAGACGTAAAGCAGCAACAGATGCTATGATCTTAGGTTGATGCTTGGCTCTGAAGTTCCGGATACCATATTCCTTCAATGCTGCCCGCAAGGTATCTCTTTAAACCCTAGGTTGGTTAGACTCATCTAGCCACAACCCAAGCTCCTGTAGCATCTCCCGGTATTCAATTTTTGGAAATTGGCGTGCTAGGCGGTAAGCATACCACTTCTCTTGGCTGGATAGCTTAGGTGGTTGGCCAGAGCGAGGCCTGGATAGGTTGTTGCCAGTGGTTTTGTATCGGTGGATGATTTTCTGGATTGCGCGACGCAAACAGCCAAATTCATTGGCCAATTCCTTAGTGGTACAGCCAGCCTCAGCCTTAGAGATAATACTATCTCTTTGCTGGACTGATATTTCACCACCTGCAACACGATTTACTGAAATCCGGGCACCAAAAGAGGTCATGGTGGTTGTGCAGTAGTAGGTAGAAGTTGTAGTGTTGTGTGAGGGTCCGTCCGACTGGAGGGTACGACCAAAGCTGGAAGGCTAGATGTATGGTACGTAGTCGGGGGATGCAAGGTTGGTTCTCTGGAATGAACGGGATCAGGATCGAAGGGGTGATACACAGACAGCAGATGGGGCTCTCTGTCAAGCGTATCGAAGATAGAACAGTAGTATTGCTTTCACTTGATGAGTTGAACACGTCGAGCCATAAGGGCTCTCCATGCTGTCTATATACTGTTCCTGTGGCCAGTGCGTCTCGTCGTCTCGTTGTCTCGCCGCATGGTGTCTTGACGTCTTGGTGTCAATAGGTCAATCTAGAATGCTACACTGGGGCTGCTGCACCGAGACTGCTGCTACTGCTGCACCGAGACTGCTAGATGCTGCTGCACCGAGACTGCTAGCTGCTGCTGCACCGAGACTGCTAGATGCTGCACCGAGACTGCTAAATGCTGCACCGAGACTGCTAGCTGCTGCTGCACCGAGATGGGTGCGCCAAGACAATTGGAACAGCTTGAAGCGGGAGCAGCACAGCTGTTTATCCGTTTTGCGGGGTAATAGCCGTACGGTAGTCACGTGTCACGCTTGGCCCGCCCCTCGCTGCCATATTTGCGGAATGGGTTGATGCCTGTGATTCCGTAGCCTCAACCAGCTGTATGTAAGTTTTCTGGACCGTAACATGTTGGTGGACGCGTTTGGGATTTGGTGGGGTAGGACCGTGCGGTACGAACAGACTAAGTCCTTAGTACTGTAGCAAGCATGGCAAGCTGATTGTACATGAGATGGATGCTAGTAAAACCAACATATGGCACTCTTGAAATGCCGCAATGCTTGCGACGCTTCGAGCTGAGTGTACGCAAGCATGCTGCAAGGCTTGTAACCACCGCGAGCCCAGTGCAGTTGTCTAAGGAGATATGTAACATGTATGTCGGTGATTACAAGTACATTTTTGCGACATAGTTTCGATACATGATTGCTGTGTGATTTTCCACTCCAGCACCAATAATACCTACATCCAAAGTAACCATAAAGATCTCAGACTGCAGTTGAAGGCATGTGTCAGAGAGGTGGATGACGTTGGCCGGTCTCGCCACTTCAGCCCCGCACTGCGCAGAGTTTTCACAACCAGCAGCTGTGAATTTAATGAGGTCCTTTGCTTCATGTACATGCAGACGCGGAATAAGAAACAATTATGCTTTATTTAATTAAAAGTTGACAGTTAATCCATCAAATTACGGCTCGGTGGTGTAGTTGGTTATCACGTCAGTCTAACATTCTCATCGATGTTGACCACTGAAGGTCCGGAGTTCAAGCCTCCGCTGAGTCATTTCTTTTTGCAACGGAGTCTCTTTTTTCGCATTTGTAGGGACGAGGACGTGGTTGTGGTGGGGCTGCAGGCGAGGACCGCGACTTCGCCTATTCTTGCGTTACACCTAGTAATCGAACATGTCTAGAACTTAAACTGCAGTCATTTTTGGATGCTTAGAGATATTTGAACTTCGATATTTATAATTATTTTAGTGTTTACACGAATGCGCAGCCACTATAATCTTTGGTGGAAGGACTGGTGAATCGCGACACACCACGCAAATATCAAACAACAACCGTTGAACAATTGCTTCTGCGGACTGGGTTTTGCTTCCCAACAGCAGCATCTTCAATTGTAGCAACAGTAGAATTCGCTGCCTTCTAGACCGACGGCTTCCGCGACGCGGCTATACATCTCCAGCCTCGTCCTGTTGCCAGAGCGCGACCCGATAGACCGCTTTATGTGCACGTCGTTGCAGCCCCATTCCCATTCGCGTTGGCGCTACCATTTGCATTCCCAACACCTGCGTTGCCAGCATTGCCTTGCGCAACCGCTGTGCTAGCCTGGTTAGTCGCATCGCACTGATCTACATGTCATCGTCAATTTCAACTCCTCACTGCCTCTCACTCAATAGACGTACCTTTCTGAGTCGAGCATTGACCTACGCTCAAGGTCTTGTCGCCGCCATTTGCCTTGTTCGCACATGCGTTGAACTGCTGATCGCAGCTCCTCGCCAATGCAGCGCCGATGTTGACAAAGGTGTCACCCTTGACCTGGAACGGGCGGTCGGCGATGCCGGAGTCGACGACAGGGGTTGCTGCGATGCCACCGAGGGCGGCGGAGAAGGTTTGAAGGTTGCCTCCAGCCTGGCGGCGGGCGTAGGGCGAGAGGGTGGGCGCGCTGAAAGCGGCGGCGAAGAGGGAAGCAATGATGATAGTGGTCTTCATGTTGATGTTTGAGTTATGTAGATTGAAAGAGATGGGTATCGTGTGAAATGAACGCTTGAGTGTAAAGACAGTATGGACTGAATGAGTGACCGGACTCGAAAGAATGTAAGATGCCGAAGCAAAGGAACGAAGGACTGAAGACTTGGGATGCTGGAGATGCTGATGATGAGGATGAAGATGGAGCAGGCGCCTTGATACTTATACATGAGCATCATCTTCATTTAGAGCGTAGGTGGACTGTAGCGAATCATTCAACCCAGCGCATGCGACGCGACAGATAAGCCCAGCTGAAACTCCTGACAGCTCTTAGAACCGCTGTTGGGGTTCTGCGGCCCCTCTCATATTCCTCAAAAACCCAGTACAGTGGCTGACAATTCCGTACCTGAATGGCGAAGCTGTGGAAGAAACATGCGCTGGCCGAATAGCATCGTCGCTGGAGAGAAACATTCATCCTTTTCACAACCAAAGTCTGGTTTTCAGAACGTGCGCACTAAATTTTGAAGATGCATGACGTTTCGTGTCTAGTCGTGAGCGATCTTTGGGCGCGTCGCGTTATCAGTAGTCGTCAACGTGCTAGCTGTGCAGACGAAAGCCGATTAAATATGTCGAACTATAAAATTCTTTCAAACTGCTTGTAATAATTAACTAGATAATGTCTAATGCGCATGCTTTTGCGCGACTGTGTAGTACTTGGAGAGCTCTCCGAGGGTTCACAGAGCCCTTCCTTCGGCTAGATCCCTGCAGCGATCAAGCACACTCTGAAGCATATCGTGAAAGAGCTCTGATTCATCGCGAAGCTTTCGATCTTCCACCAATGTGCTTGGCTAAGGCCGCGCCAGGAGGCTTTTCAACCCAAAATAATTCGTCGCGCAGGCTAATCAAACGCATGATAGAAGGTCCCAGGGAACGCCGAACAATTGTCTGCGCAAGAGGGAGGGAGGCGTGGAAGGATGTCCCGGAATATTTTTTCCCAGCGGTGAACGGGATCGATTGATGTAGTTCTGCAATATAGACTGCGTTCGCTGAAGGGGCAGGAACGCACGCTGCCCTCTCTGTCACGCTTGCTCTCTAGGATCTACCGATCCCTGGAGAGCACAGAGAGCAGGAGCGCACGCTGCTCTCTCTGCCATTGCGGATCTCACAGAGCAGAGAGATCGGACGGAGCAAAGCATCCAGCGTTCCATATAAATAGACCACCGATGAGCTCTTACAGCTCATCGTGTTCAACTCATCAAGTAATAGCAATACTACTGTTCTACCTCACCTCCTTGATACTCTTTACAGAGAGCCCCTTCTACTGTCTTTGTCACGGTTTGGAGTCTCTCTTGCCTCACGAGCAGTGGCGCCTCACCTCTCATGAGACGACGCTGCCTTTACAGCACTAGCGCTGTTTACAGCCCACTACTACATATACTGTCCATAGCTTCACACGATAGAACCTCAGTTCAATCCGTCATTTCTTCCCACATGCGCACTGTCCTCGATCCGTCATAGTCTTCGTGTGACCCCTCCGATCCTGATCCCACTCATCCCAGAGAACCAACCTTGCATTCCCCCGACTACGTACCATACATTGAGCCTACCACCTCCGGTTGTACCCTCCAGTCGGACGGACTCTCACAGCAACTTCACCTGGTGAATATCAAGGTACAACTCCAGATTCAGATCTCCTCCTAGAGGACTCGACCTGAGGGGGTGTGTGACGGTTTTGAGGGTGTTCATTCAAAGACTGGTAGCAAGGTCGCGCACAATCACAGATATAAAAGAGCATCTGCGATCATCGATAGAAAATCAATGCAGTTCCTCACAAGCGTCCACAACCCGTCATACAAGGCCACACACGATCATGAACTATGCGTACAGATGTTCAGTCAAGCTGTGCGCAGCTGGGCGTCGGCCACTCCGGTACACTCCCTTTGATTTTGGACAGCTATATTCTAACAAATTTGCTGTCATCACGGGCTGATGGTTGCAGTGACTACTAATACGACGGGTTTACTTGTCGGGTTGCAACAAACCGCGTCGCTCATACCAGTGATATCTTGCTTCCTACCTAGTACATACGATGGGAATTCAGTGATCAGTACCTTGCACGAGAGGCTTGAGAAGATGGACCTAGGTTACTCTACTAATCATGTAGTGGTGATAGTAATCATTCCGTGCGGCTGACGAGACCAGAGGCGCATGCAACCCCCCAAAATACGAGACACACTAAGAGATAGAACAGAAAACCCAAGTGTGCGTCTACAACAGTGAAGACCGCGAACGACGGAGTGATCCGCCACGCCTCAGCTAAACTCATACCAACACTCAACATCACATCACGACGCGTTCGCGGCTAAGCCCCCGACTTCTCCCTCAACCCCTCCTCGTTGTAGCCTCGGAGGTCGTTGCTTCTCCTCACAACCTCCTCCTTTGCCAGCAGCTCCGGATTCCCTGTCTCAAGCCTCTCCCTCATCTTCCCACTCATCTCATCCAAGCTCGGAACAGCCCACTTGGCACTCTCCCACGGCTTCACACCCATCAAGTACATGGTATCAATTTCTTCGAGCGTGCGTCCCTTGCCTTCGATGACGAAGAAGTATACAATCAGGCCGCCGAGGATGTTGGTGCCGGCGAAGACGTAGCCGTAGCGGAAGTCGATGGAGGCTGTGATGAAAGGTGTGAAGAAGGCGAGGAGGAAGTTCCAGAGCCAGTTACTGCAAGAAGTCAGTGGATGTCTCAGCGGGTTTCTGCTCATTCAAGGCTACTGACGATGCTGTAGAGAGAGCCATTGCTTTTGCCCGGTAGCGGCTAGGGTAGAGTTCGCCGCAAATGGTCCAGCTGGGTCATGTGTTAGCCGTCTGCATGTTTGTTTTTTTAAAACTGCGAGGACTCACATCATTGGGCCCCAGGTTGTCGCGAAGCCGAAGATGAAGAAACAGGCGAAGCATATCATAGCTGTGGCTGCGCTCTCGGTGTTCTCGGGATTGTTGCGATCGAGCGCGAAGTGGCCGACGGAGGCGAAGATCAGGAAGCAGATGAACATCCAGATTGAGCCGGCGATGAGCGACTTGCGACGACCGTAGTGCTCGACGATGTAGAGGCCGTAGAAGGTTACGCCGAAGTTGATGCCGTTCTATCTCGGTCAGCAAAACCATCACCACAATATACTGGACGAAGAAGCCTTACCAGGATCATTTGCGTAACAAAAGAGTTCTTGATGCCGGTCCCAGCGAACACGACCGTTCCATAGTAGAAGCTTTTTCGTGTTAGCATAAGGCGTCAAAATGCAAGGGGATACGCACAAGTAGTTTGCACCAGTCAACTGCTGAAACATCTGCAACCCCATCCCAATCGCAAGCCGATACGCCATCTTGGGCGCCATCCACATGCCCAACCACTCCTGGATCGGACCATTGCTCACTTTACTTTCCGCCTCGAACTTCACCCGCATCTCCTCGAGCTCGAGCTGGATGCTAGAGTGGCTCGCAGGCACACCGTAAACCCTACTCATAGTCTCAGTAGCCCTGTCAATCCTGCCATTGCGGTAGTTGAAGCGCGGGGTCTCGGAGAACCCCAAGATGCCTACAGCGAGGATGACGGCGGGGACGAAGGAGAGGCCCAGTGTGATCTGCCAGGACGCGGCTTTACCGGCTTGGTGGCGCTCGGCTGCGTAGTTGAAGACTGCGGCGAGGAAAATGCCAAAGGTGATCATGAGTTGATAGGTTGAGATTAGGGCGCCGCGGATGTGTCTGGGCGCTGTTTCTGCCTACTTTATATCAGCACCACACTATATCATTTGACTGAGGGGTTGCGATCGTACCTGGTACATGGGCACGAGCAGACTCAGTGCGCCTACACCAAAACCAGCGACGAACCGCCCCATCATGACCTGGTACCACTTATCTGTGGCAGCAATCTGGACTATAATGCCGACGGAAAAGATACCACACCAAAAGATGATGCTCTTCTTCCGCCCTATCCAGTCCGCAATGGGCGCGGCGATGAGCGCACCGAACAGCGTGCCGATGGACAGCAAACCGACTATCAACCCGGAGCGGACATTGGAGAAGTATGCCGTGCCATCTTGGTGGTGCTGTCCGAAGCGATTCAGGAAGTCTTTCATGCCCAGGAATCCGGAGATCTGACCAGTGTCGTACCTGGACATGTTAGTGGACAGTTTCTGGCCGGAGAATGAGGATGATGTTACCCAAAGACGAAACCACCCATCGACACCAAGATGCCCATCCAAAAGCCCTTCCACGTCAACCTAGGAAGCGGCGAGTTATTGTATCCCGCATGTTCAGGAATCGCTGGCGAGGAATGCTCGACTGAGCCCTTACGTCGCCACGTTTTTGTAGGATTCGAAATCTTCATGTTGCAAGTTTTGACAATCGAAGAGAATACAAATATAAACTCCAGAATCAGTACAAGACGGAAATCTTGGGCATGTTTGCAAAAAGTCCTTTTATATCAAGTCTGGGCAGGGTTTCGGCAAAACGGAACTTGGATCGTTCCATGCTTACTGCATCCCGCCGGTTTCCCCATGGGGACGAGATCAGACAACGATGGCGATTTCGGAGCTCGGAAGATGGTTACCATGGTTGTGGGGCGGATGGGTGCGGAGTGAAAGTTAGCTTTTACCAAGCTTGATTGGAGGCATCACGTGCGGTGTAATTGTTTGAACTCCTCGACGAACTCTTCGTCATTCTAACTATTCTTCTTACACTGCACCGATGCCGAAAATACTCCTGCACAAGGCAGTGCGAAAACTGACTGTGCAACGAGTGTCAAAAACACTCGCATGTTGAAATGGCAATCGGCCGAGGCAACAAGTGCATCGTGACACTTGACGTCATTGTCTGGGACGACCGGCTTGTGCTTATTAATAAAAAGGCTTCAAAGGCTTGTTCTAGATAAACACTTCTTGACTTCCGCCTACTTCCGGTCAAGCAGGCATGATACCTCAGCAAGTAAGCGACTAGCAATATTAGATCTCACGATACGACCTCCTCGTGGAGCTCTTTATTTGTAAGAAAAGGCAAAGAGATGAGATGGTCAATAGTAGCTTTTTCGATACGGCAATGCTTTTACCTAGTTAGTCAGAACTTGAGTGACAGCAGAAGAAGCAAAGGAACACGTTGGTAGAGAGGGGTGGGATCAAGTATAATAAATGTGTACTTGATGCCATGAGGCGACGGAGGCGAGGAGCATGAAGCGCCTTGTGTCCAGTTGGCCGTCTTAGGTACCTATTGGGGGAAGCCAATGATAAGGCCCGATCCCTTCTGAACTCAGCGATGCGGTCCAAATAGACCTTTACACTCCACCCGCATGTCGCAGAGGCACCCGAAATGTCGTAAATCAAGCTCATCAAGTCCACACACTGTTTGCAGCACCCTCCTTGGCCTGCGCCTTCTTCCACTTTGCGACCCTTGCCCTGATATCCGCCTCCGTTTGCTGCATAGGATTGAGCTTCCGATCTCTCGCCATGCGCCCGCAGTCATCTCCATAGACACCCACCAGCCGTTCCACCCATTCTTGCTCGCGCTGACTCTGGCCCCTCGGTGCCTTCTTCGCCCCGTTCCGCGCCGCCTCCTCCAGCTGGCGTATCACGGGGTTCTCGCTCTCGCCTTCCCTCCGCTCCGGCACCATGGCAAAGCCATTCCATTCTTTCCCTTCTTCATCGTCGCTGTCTTCAAGCTCGTTTAGCGGGTCGTTGAGCGGGTTATCCTTGGTCTCAAATGTGCCGGTCACGCGCAGGATGGCGCCTGTCTCGGGGTCGCGCTCGACTTCGATCTCGTCCGTGTCGATCTTCTCGGGCGCTTTGGACACAATGTTGAGCGCGTTGGCGGTGCTGTTTAAGCTAGCGTCAGCGCGCGAGGACTTGCCGTCATTGAGGCCGAGGAGGGCGATTGTCTTCTCGGTGCCGCCGGTGGCGTGGTTGAGGCGGGCGGTGAGGCCCAAGCGGCGGTAGTTTTGCGAAAGCGTTTCTTTTTGGTTCCTGAAGCAATCAGTCTCTATCTGGGCAAGTGTGACTTGGTGTCGGGGCGTCGTACCAGTGCTTCGCTATGATGGGGTTCTGCAGGATCTTCTTCTTGGACGGGCCATTCTGGCGCTTCTTCGGGATTGAAGACTTGTTCTTCGCTTTTTGTAGCTCGCGACCCATGTTGACTGGTTTGTGAGGGATTTGAGGGTGTCGGGGTTGTGTTGAGAGTGTGGTGTGGTGTGTAGTGGCTGTCGGTCGCGACTTCCCCAAATTTCAGTGGGTCTCGAAAAAACGCGGCGCTAGTGTTATCGATAACACAAGTCCGGGCTACTGTAGATGACGGTGGACAGATCCCTGACATCGTCACCCCTCACCATTTTATAATCAATCACGCGTCACCATGGTCTCTCGTAAAAATAGGACTCTGCTTTCTCTGGCATTCTTCGTTGGAGTGCTCGTATGGAACGTCGCTGCCGCAGCGATCAAGGGCGAGACGGGCGTGCCAGTGGGGAACTTGAGCGCCCATGACATTGAGGAGCAACTGCAGGTACGATAGACTTTCGTTGTTCTCATTGGCGCTCTGTCATGTGCCTGTATACTGTAAGAGGAGGGAGCCCCCCAAAAGAGGCTTAATCGAGTTATCGCGTACCCACTGGCCCCGATCAATGTGTAGACCATAGGAGGAAGGAGCGCTCATGGTACTGACACTCACCAGCAATGTCCCCTCGTGCAAGCCCTCAACCAGCACAAAGTTGCTGCCAACCCTTCGACCTCGTCCGTCACCGCCCAGATCTTTGCCTTCCTCTTCCCCAGCAGCCCCGCCGTCAATGCCCTGCTCGCCACGCTCTACATCTCCGGCCCGCCCAACTTCCTTCTCGCGCTATGCCCGCCGAACATCGACCCCTCGTCGCTGTCAGTCATGGTGGCCTTTGCTGTCGGCGGACTCCTCGGAGATACGCTCTTCCACCTGCTGCCGGAGATATTCCTGGGCGAGGATGAGCACGACAAGGTCAAGTTCGTCATGGTGGAGCCGAACAAGAACCTTTTATTGGGCGTGGCTATCATGGTCGGCTTCATCACCTTCGTGGCCATGGATAAGGGACTGCGGATAGCGACGGGAGGCGCGGGCAGCCACGATCACGCCCACGGACACGCGCATGAGAAGGTCGAGGCGACTGCAAAGGCGACAGGCGCGGATACCACCGGGTCCAAGGACTCGCTCCGCGCCCGTAAGCCGGCTGCGAACGGCACATCACTCGCGGAAAGCACGCCCGAGAAGGAGATCAACGCCAGTTTCAAGCTCGGCGGCTACCTCAACCTCGTCGCAGACTTCACGCACAACATCACCGACGGACTGGCCCTCAGCTCTTCCTTCTACGCTTCTCCCACCATCGGTGCTACCACGACTGTTGCTGTCTTCTTCCACGAAATCCCCCACGAGGTCGGCGACTTCGCCTTGCTCATCCAGTCTGGCTTCAGCAAGCGCGCAGCCATGGGCGCACAGTTCGTGACTGCTGTCGGCGCCTTCCTCGGGACATGCATAGGCATCGCTGTGCAAGAGTTTGGAGGTAGCTCGTCCTCCGCCGGCGCACAAGGTCCGGGGCTCATGGGCACGAGTCTGCAGTGGGGAGATATGCTGCTACCCTTCACCGCCGGCACCTTCCTGTATGTCGGGACCGTCGCCGTCATCCCGGAGCTGCTTGAAACCGGACCGAACAAGGGGCAAGAGCTCAGGAAGACACTGATGCAGTTTGCCGCCATGTTTACGGGCGCGGGAATTATGCTTGCGTAAGTTGACATCGTTCGTTGAGAGGTCGAGCTGACAAATGTAGCATCTCATGGTCCTGAATTCGCTCTCCTGCACGCCTTGGTTTCAATCCTATCATTATGTTCTCCTTTTTTACTCTGAGGCGGACAAGGCCCTCGAGCAGCTCATCTCGGTGGATGTGTAACATATAGTTTCTTTGACTGGATAGAAGCACGATAAGTGCATTGTACAAAATCTCCATTGCGACCATTGGACGGCGCCGGAACTCTCTCAGTATGACAAGCAGCGTTTTGCGCCCGGAATTCAGCCTGGTCATCTTGGAGACCAATGGCACTTCCCTTCCCCTTTCTCTCATCACGCCTTCGCACTAAAGGCTCAATTTCAGTTACACCGAGTTCTGTTTCGTGTTCGGTCCTTTCGCTTACTCGTACGCTAATTACCCCAGGATCGCGTATTGCCCGTCCCGCATCCCGAGGAACACGAGTTCGGTGGACTAAACACGCTCATCGGCTTCTGTGAGCAATACAAGACTTACCGCATGTCCGATAAATCTGCGTCTTGATGCTTTCCGCGACACTCCATCTCAGCGCATGCACACTGCTCACGCCCCACGTCAGAACAGGAAATTAGGCCATGAGCCACCAAGCACCTGAATACCGAGATGCAGGCAAGTACCCATTACCAACAGATCAGCCCCTATAGGAACTGCCCCTGTAGGAACTGCCCCAGCATCCCTCGCGCCCATGCGAAAATACCGATGCACCGCCTGTGCAAACGGTGATTACCGCAGCCATAGTCGTGGAGCCCTACACTGAGTAATAAACCGATTGGCTTCCGGCAGGTCCGGACGTATCGGTCTTTCCATCACGACTCATGCTTACACCAGACGGCTGTCATTGGCCAAGTTTCGTACGAAGAGACAGGATTGGTTAGAATAGGGAGTGAGATCTACCGTTACAGTTTGCGTTCGGAAGGGGTTGGACACATTTTGACAAAGGGATGGCGAGGCTAGAGTCGCCGCCTTACCGTCTTGACGGGCACGATAATGCCGACTAATTGCAGCAGCGCTATACATATACGGCGCATGGCACCATGTTGTGTGGTGGCTTGTACATCTGATCTCGTCTTTCTTACCTCCACTATCTTGGTTTCGACATCGCGTAAGCAAAGTGCGGCTGAGCATTGCTTACGACGGCATAAGACGACTGGATCCCCGCACTTGGATTACAAAATATATATCGAACATCCTCGAGACGCGAAGAGAAAGGATTGGACCATACTTGAAGAGCTCAGATGGAGAAAGGCGAAATGCGCACCCCTAACCGCACCCTCACCCTCATCGTCTGGCCACGCTACCACCCCCTCCTCACGACCATCCTCCTCCTCCTCTGTATCCCGGTCTTCTTCTACCACCTCGTTCCGTCGTTTACCTCCGCCACCCATGTCTTCGTCTTCCGAATCGCGTCCAACATGCACCCTTCCTCGGACTCGCACCTCTGCACAAAGGAAATAGGAGACGCACACTGTTGCGGTCTATTCATGGACGCGGAGCCATGTGTGGATTGGTGTAGGCAGCGCTTTGTTGACCGGGAGACGTTGCGACTGACGGCGGAGTATGAGACGTGTGCGGACCAATGTCTCTCCCGGTACCACGACACGTGTCGAACAGCTGTGGATACTGTGAAGGGGGCTTATGGGGCGCCTTGAGAGAGGCTGTGGCCAGCGAGAATACTTGACGACTTTACGACCTTTCGGTACAGAACTGCGCAGTATGCGCAAAGGGGTTTAGGCGGTGCAGGTGGCACGGCGCCAAGCATGGCACGGGGTAGCACGGCACAGTTCAGCACGGCCAGTATTATTCTGCGGAATCATCCGAGTGCGAAGTTGAGCTGAAGAGAATGCGGCTATGCTAGGAAGCTGAGGTTATCATGGCGGATTATAAGAAAGAGGGAGCAGGAAGATTTCTGGACCAAGGCTCAAGGAGCGAAGGCTTGCTATGATGCGGAGGCTTAGTGATTTGTGTTCGGTTTGCTAAGATTCTGCACGTATGGGTGAAGGTTGGGGACTAGAGAGGCGTGGTGCCGTGAAGGATTCTAGGACAGAATATCAAGAGATGGTCCACTACATTTTTTTCAGATACGACGGGAAAACAGCAAGAGTGTATAGTAAGACAAAAAATTAACAAAGTACTCCTGGCCTTTGACTTTCGTTGGTAGGGTAAGCGAGCGCGATGTCGGTACACTTGATGTACGTGTTAGCTTTGTCCATCCTCTAGGGCTATATACGCCGGTTTGTGCCTCTGCTATTCTGCTTACTTTACAGAACCCACTCACTCACTCTTGCCCTAATGACCCTAGAGTCTTTAACTAGCGTCTCAGGCAACCTCCAAAGACCGACAACACGCGTTCACATTCACATTTACAGTGTCGAGGGCTCTAGTCGTTACCCACTGTTGAAGTAGATAAGACGTCAACAACTGCATATGAGAACTATCTTGTTTGTCCTGTGGAGTAGACGATCAAGTTTATATACATGCGCTGTACGCAAGTACATAACGAAAATGGAAAATAAATGAAGGTGATAGAAGATGCTCGAAGGCGGAGCCAAGAAAGTATTGGCGGAGCCAAGAGGTATCGGTCCGACAGGAACAAGAATGACCGTAGCAAGGATGACCGTAGCAGGGATGACCGTAGCAAGTGTGACCGCAGCAAGTATGACCGTAGCAAGGATGACCGTAGTCTGGTAACCCCTGCGCACACTACACGCGTACCGTAGAATCTCGCTCGAGCGAGAGATAAGTGCTAGTGTAGCGCCCGGAGTACGGCCGGGGTCATGTGATATGCCTTGGCATGAAGTGGGGTGTGTTAGTAGTCTGCAGCAGCAACCTACTGCATTGTAACCACAACCAGAACCACATCATGTATCATACTTACTATAGGCTACTGTACATGTTTATGTACTTATTATGCTTCCCTTGCATTCTTTATTGCTTCCACAGGAAGCTTTTCAGCTGCAGAGTAACTATCAAAAAATATGAAGCGCAACCTGTATGCATGTACAGTACTAGGTCATAAGTTTGGGCCGCCAAGCTTGCTTAGCACAACCTAAGCACTACACCCCAAAACTTCACCACTTCATATCTCAGCCAAATCATAATATATTTGATTGATTTTTTGATATCTGGTGT
>ML976206.1:7344-27488 GCA_010015635.1 Clathrospora elynae | reverse complement strand
CACAGTAGTCAAAAAACTCCTGTGTGAGATGGCTGCTATGACCATCAATAATGAGGAGACGCCACTCTCTCCCATGCCTTGCTTTCTTCTTTGTGCAGCAATCAAAAACCTGCTCTAGCCAAGCTAATCCAACCCCATTGTTTGTCCATCCTGATAGAGATGAGGTAATAAAGACATCATGCTTTCCTGCTTTGATGTTGGCTATCCATGAGTCCTAGAGTGTAGAGTTGTTAGACTGGTATGTGAGACTTAGTGGCAGCGCTGTCCCATCTGCGCACACAACTGCAAGAGTAGTTACCCACTCTTGTGAGCCATCCTGGAGGCTTGAAGTAACCTCCTTTTTCTCCCATTCATAGTGTGAGAACACTCGTTTTGAGCGTCCAAGTACACCCATCATAAAGCCTTATTCATCCATATTGTAGGTATTGTGTGGCTGAACGTTGTACTGAGTCATCTTGTTGTGTAAGAGATCAAAGTAGAGCTTGTACTTTGAGTATGAGTTGGCAGAGTAGCAGTTGGCGTCCATCCCGGAGCTCCATTTGGTGATGAGAGAGTTGTGATTTCTCTTGATGAAGCATGTAACCCAGGACTCTGAGAGCCTCTCTTTAGCCACTTCAGAAGCAAAATTTTGTATCATCTCTCTTGTGGGTAGAAGACCTCTCTTTGTAAGATCTCTAATGTACTCCACAAGCTCCATCTCTTGTTGCGGGTTAAGCTTTTGTTGCGAGGTTGCCTTGTCTTCAATTGGGCATGTCTGGCCCCTGACTCTTTGTCCCAGTGTGGAGCGCGCAACACCATACTTGTCAGCACAAGGCTGCAGCGTAAGTCGTTCTCCGGGTTCTTGCAATTCAAATGCTGCAATTGCGTTGTCAATAGGTGCCATAGTGGTGAAGTTATTGCGTCTTGAAGTTGTAGAGTTGAGACACGTTTTGGTGTTCGGCGAGCATTACGCAACTCCGGGCATCACGCGCACGGACACGGTATAGCTAGTTACAACGAGCATTATCTTATTGCGAATTTAGGCCAGATAGCGCTCCACGATGCCTTATTTAAGTGGATCGATAGGCCGCACATTGACAGTGTTTGAGCCAATACACGGCTGTCAGTGCGCAATAAGGCTGTGACAACCTTGCAAAAGCGAACCCCGCGCACGCGCGCGCGAGAAGCGACCATGCGGCCGCACGGGCTTGTAACATTCGCGCCTGAGCCCGAGAACAAGCTCACTGAGAGTGTTTGATAGGTCAAAGAGTACATATACATATATACTCTCTCTAAGAGTCTTAACGTGTAATAAATGCTTGGTAATATTTATACAAATGCACCCTATTAAAGAGGGGTTATTGTAGTATAATAGCTACAATATATACACGAGGTATCTATCCTCCTCATACAGGTATTTTACAACATGAACCGTTATCGTCCTATATCAATCCGAGCCGTTTGACCAAAAAAACACCATGCCATGCAAATCAAAACCCCAGTAAACTCCAATAACCTGCGCTGCAATCCGTCGAGTGCCAATCCCCGACCCCCCTCAACTGCTCTTCTTCTTCCTCCCCCTCGTCTCCCCCTCTTTTCGCCTTCTCCCCGCCAGGGTACTACTCCCATCTCGACCCAGCCTCCAGAGCGTCATGGCACTAATTCTCACCTCCCATCCACGCTGGCCCGGTCCCAAAGCACTAATGCGACGGATATCCTTGGTCGCCGTGATGGGAAAATCCTCTAGAGGGGCAAAGTACTCTCTTTCGGCCTCGCCACCGCGGATAGCCGGGCTGAGTCATGAGAAGAAGTATTTCGAATCGCGGAGGCGGGACACGTCCCAGCCGCCCTTTGCAGGCACGGGAGGGAAGGTGAGTGGAATCCAGACCTGAAGGGATGCCTTATCGGCGGCTTGGCGCGAGGGCGATATCTTCTTTGCCGGCTTCTGCATCTCTTGCGCAGCCTCATCTATCGGGTGCGTGGTATCTTCAGCGGCCTCGAAGACTTCTTCGCCGTCTTCACCATTGATGACATCCGCTTCGGCACCCAAGACCTTTTCCCTGACCTCCGTCTGTCGATCCACAGACTTCTGGTCCTTTGTCTGCCCGATAAGACCGAGACGGTACGAATTCAGCGCCTTGGGATCCGGGTTCGCGAGCCAGATACTCGTCGGCGTCACCATCTCCTCACCCTTCTTCCTCTCCTCCGGGTCTTCGCTCTGAAGCAGTTCCTGCCGCCGTGACTCAAGCGCGACCTCCTCAAAAGAGGCAGCGCCTTGGCGTGAATTCAATTCACCCAAGGTCTTGCCCAGCTTTCTGCGATGGTTCATTCGCCATTTGGTGATCTTTTGGCTCACTTCTGATGAGACGAGCAGGGTCGCGCGGTACATGGCGCCGGCGTAGCGAGCTGAGAATTCGGCGGCGAGGCGGTCGATGATGTCCTCAGAGTGCATACGTACAAAAGCATCGCGAAGGATAACATTCAGGTTGGGAATGTCGGAGGCATGTGTCCAGAAGCTGTCGTGTACGGCAGCGAAGTCGAGGCCCATCTCGCTGGCCTTGAGCGCCGAGAGAATCATGTGGGTGGCATCAAGAGAGTGGATAAAGTTGGGAGGAAACGCCTGGAGCTGCTTGCGCTTGTCGATTACATCTGTCTGCGATTTCTTCGACACAGTGATGTCCTGGATCTTCGTCTTGATTTTCTGGACACTGTCTTTCCTGTAGGGCTGCACAATAGGCATCTTGAGTGGCGTGGTCCAAATGATGGCGGTCTGGAAATTCTCCATGTTTTTGTTCAGCTTTTTGAGGGCAGCTGCGCTGATCTTCTTTGGCGCTGTAAACTTGGCGTCATAGACAACAGGATCCAATCCCTCGAAGCGTCCCTGGATCCTCTTGATTTGTTCCGCGGTGATGGATGTTGTGATGCGGTCGCCGCACTCGCCGAGCCAGTATTGGATTTCCTGGGCGCCATTGAAGATTTTCCCCAAGGCGTCAAAGATCTTGTACGCGACATAGAGAGCGACAGATCCAAGCGATCGAACCTTTTCAGTTGGCTTGAAGTTGGGAAAGATGGCAAACAGCTGATCCTGCACCTGCTGCTTGGCTCCCATGAACGTGACTCCGTAGACGTTGGTCATGACAGTTCGCTTGACGACCTTCCGAGTGATGTAGCCGTTGATGAAATTTGCAAGTGGCAGCCCTTCAGCAGCCTCCTTGGCAACCATCTCCTTGACAAGCTCGGCAACACCAGTGTAGATGTCCTGTGGTCGATCCGAAGGCTCAAGATTGACCTGACGAGCACCGGCGTGGTCACCTCCCAATGCGGCATAGTGCTGGAGTCCGTTGCACGTACCATCCTGGTGAACCGGTAGTTGTGATAAGTAGCGGGTTGGATCGGGGGAGTCGAACGCGTTCTTGAGCTCCATACAGCAGGCCAAACACTGCCACGGGTCTTCAGCCTTCACCCACCATCGTCGGCCGTCCAAGGGGTTAGTTGCCGAGTCGTAGATTTCGTTGATGTTGTCCATGGCAAACTGTTCGCGCTCCCGAAGGCTGGCCTTGTCGAAGCCGTAGAGATTGGCAAGATGAATCTTGAGCCATTGCAACCCGACAGTACCAAGCTCTTTGCCGTGTGCAAATTTGAGAAGACCTCTGGAAATATCGGATCCGATGTGGTTCAGAATGGGTGGTATCGGATACGCTCGACCCCGGAAATCGACGCTATGTGGAAAGTAAATCTTCTTCTCGTTGACAAAGGCCCTTGCTGTCTCCAATTGGAAATTTTGGAAACATCGCTGCGAATGAAGACCGCCCTTGATGTTTTCATACTTCTGGAGTTCCTTGCCCCACATGGCTCGCTCTTGATATGTAGCATCCGCCGGGGGTTCGACCGGACGCTCCATGCCAGTATCCTCTCCCACAAGACTCCCGAGGCTTTCGCCAGAGTTCCAGACCCGAGCCATTACGTCGAAGACGGGAGCATTGATTTGCCAAGGCACTCTGCCCAGCACATCCAGTCCGGCAAGAACCTTGGCCATATCGCCGTTCTCGATGGCTGACTGGGCATACGCTCGCTGCGCAGTGTCACCGTTTTTCTGGCGAACGACCTTTTGCGGGGTGGTGTAATATCCACCATCTTCAAAACTCGACCAAGCCTTGGGCTCGACCACCATCGGTAGGCGAACGCTGTGGATGCTGTGGACGGACTCGGTCCGCAGCTTGGTTAATAGTTCGTGGTGTGGGACTATGTAGCCGAGCTTCTTGCCCTGATGGAAACCGACCTGGTGGTGAAAGGCGGCCATGCTACGAGACAGTTTCATGCCCGTCTTCGGGTCGTCGACTGTCACGATCAGTGTTGCGGACTGGAGTAAATCTTCGATACACATGGCGCCAATTCTGGTTCGTACAGAAAGCGGGATGTCGGCCTTCTCGAAGCTGGCATTGGTAAGTGTTTCGGGTTTCGGCGATGTATCCTGTGGCGTATCCAACGTCTTCTTGGAGAGCGAGTTAACTAGATGCGTGCGGGTTTGCTTCCGCTGCTTCTTGAGGAACGCATCCCGTCGCGCCTGTGCGTCGGCGTTGAGGTGCTCCTGGACATCCGAACCCACCGCAATGGAAAGCGCCGAGATCTTGAGGGCGGATTCGATGTCTCCCTTGCCCCGGACAGAGGCTTGGATGGTGCGCGCAACAGTGATGGCGGCCAGCTGCTCGGGCTTACAGCGCTCCAACCAAACGCCGTAGGCATGTGACTCGTCGTGCGGGTTGTCGGTTACGGGTGCGGACAAGACGCGCTTTGCACGCTCGATGCGCTTCTTGAAAAGCGGCAGGAGGGCGCAGTACCAGTTATACATAATGGCCTGGATGGGCTTCGTGTTGAGCACGCCGTGGACGCCGATGCCTTGGAGCTTCTCGTCCTCGTTCCTCCACCGCTGCACAGCGGCGGCCAGGCCATCTTGCTCCATCTGCAGCTGGCGGGCGTATGCATACGCCTGGTCCTTTTCCTCCGGCGTGCCCGCCATATCATGTGGGTAGGGCAGCTGCTCGGCGGCGTCGAACAGGCCCAGCGCCTGCCTCAGCGAGTCCAGGCCCATGCCCTTCTGCGGCACCGGCTTGATGGGCTGCGCGGGGTGGGCGACGAGGCCATGCTCGATGAGGCTGCGGCGGCCGGCGGGGGTGTTGACGTGGATGCTCTGCACGTGCGCGACCGACGGCGGCTCGTTGAACTCTTCGGGCTGCAGGCGGATCAGCATATCCCACTCCTCGTCGGAGAATTCAGGCGAGGCGTTGATGGCGTCGACAACGTGGGGGCCGTGCTCGCGTGCCATGGCGAGGTAGCGGCGCACAGCAGCTTCGTCGGCCCCGGCGTCGAGAAAGCTCATGGCGGCGCGCATCAGCGTAACGAACGTCTGGGCATTCGGCTGCACTCCCGTGCGCAGCGTCTGCGAGCGGTACCAGTCCTCGATCCGGGCCATGGCCGCCGCCGTTGGGTCCTGCAGGCCGAGCTCCAGCAGCGTCTGCAGGTACACGTTGTGCGCGTCCACCACCTCGGGCGCCGACGGCTTGTAGAGCGCCGTGATGCGGGCGATAATGACAGCCGCCCTTTCCACGCGCCCGACGCGCAGGCAGGCGTACAGGTTCTGGTGCAGCTCGACGGGATCCGCGCCCATGCCGTGGTTTGCGCGGATCGTGGGTAGCGACGCCAGCGAATCACGCACGACGAGCGGATTGGACGAGTCCCATGATGGCAGCAGGGAGAGCTCCGCGGCCTGAATCTGGCGCTCCCAGGCCTGCGCAAAGGGATTGAAGGGCAGTGACGCGGGCGGGGGCTGCAGTTCGGCCGTCGTGGCGAGCGCACGCGATTCGTGCCGTGATCCTATCGACCGTCGTCGTGGGCGTCGCGAGGAGGTGGCACTCGAGTGTGGTCGTAGCAGCGCGGGGCAGAGCCATGGCAGCGTCAATTGGTCGGAGAGCGTCGTGGGTGTCCTAAAGGCATCTCTGCGAAGCTTCCGCCCTGCTGCCCGCGCGAGCATGTCGTGGGGCGTCTATGGGGTATTAAAGGCAGTAAAGAAAATAAAAACGAAATGCGTCAGCGCAGTCCAGAGAATCGAATCAAATCGCACACGCAGAGGGTAGCACTGCTTTATTTTATGGGCTGCCCAGGTACATACGAGATGCGGCGAGAGAAATTGTTCATGATGCGTCGAGGCGGCCCGTGCGCGATAGGAATTTCGAGTTGCCAAGATACCCCGGTCGTCACGTGCTTGCTATCTGTCGATCTCAACCTCTAAGTCTTAAATTTGGGGGTCGCCGTAGCCATCACCGTCGGTAACGCATCCACATACAAATTCTTCACCACCGCCTCAGACAGGTCCACCTCGGGCACATCATCCTCCCAGTCATCCTCACCAAAGCAGAACAGATCCCCCGCCTCACCCGCGACAACATGCCTATGCTTGCCTTTGCGCATCTTGCATCCACCGACCTCCACGCGAAAAATGTCCGCGTACGTCTTTGCGATGGCGAATACATTTGAAAGTTCTGTCTTTTGGCCATCGTAGAGAACCTGGGGTAGGTGTGGGACTTCAGGTAAATCGCCGTTGAAAGGGAGGGCTACGTGGAGCGGTGTTGAGCCGGCAATAACGGTTGGCTCCGGATTTTGTGGTTGGTGGGGTGCTTCATCCCCACGAAGAAATGGTTCATCCAGTAGCGCATTGGCCTTCTGTTCCTTTGGTTGCGGCGGCGCAAACTCCTCCGGCACGTGGTAGAGCTCGTTGTGGATGGTAACCAGCGCGTTGGACATGAGGGCTGGGTAGAGCAGCGAATAGCCCCGCGCCCGCATGAACTCGAGCATATACTCGGTCCAGGCCGGTAGTGTCTCTGACACCAGCTTCCCTCGAGAGGCCGACTTGGGCGCCTGCTGGTGCTTCGACACGCGGTTGCCGAGAAACGAATGCAGCTCTGCCCACTTGTCGCCAAAGAACAGCGTCGCATGGCTGTTTGGCGCTTGCCACAAGAATGGCGCGCTCTTGGTGTTCGGATACAGTTTCTTATGTCGGTCTGTGTGCATATCGCCGATCGACGGCGGGTCCAACTTGGTCTTGCCGTCCAGGAGCACCGACGGGAGCTCGAGGCTCACGCCCATGAGTTTGTCATTGTCAAATGCACCGAACGTCGAGTACTTGTACTCTAACAGGGCATATCTGGCGAAATGGAAGTATTGCGGTGATAACTGCGCTTCCGAGGAAAGCAGTAGGACGTGCGAGTTCCTGGTGCTGGGATAGAATAGCTCCAGGAAACGAATGGCCGACTCTTCCTGGTTATGGCGATGGTTTGTAATACGGCGTCGAATAGTCAACCCGCTTGCCGCCATGGGGTTGTCGTGGTGTAGAGGCCACTTGAAGTTCTCCACATGCTCTTTCACGGACGCATCCAGTTCAGCGGGCAATTCGATGATGATGCGAGGCGGCTTCAGGCCACTATAGTCAGCCTCCTTGATCGACTTGAGCAGTCGTAGCACGCTCGACGAGTCCGGTGGCACCTGTATCAAGATATCAATGTCGGGCGCATGCCAACTTTTGAGTGAGCCGGCATCGAGTCGTGTGCTCCACGTGAAGTCCTCGGCCCCATCCTTCGGCACCTCAATGAGAGGGATGTTCAGCACTGTGGTCTTGGAACGCATGCCGCGGACAAAGAATAGGTTCTCCAGTAATGAATCATCCATAATGGCCGCCTGCGGGTGTAGATAGGTGTTGATATGCGCCATGGCTCCGTTCACCGCGGACTCGGCGCGCGCGTCGCTGCTAAACCTGTAGGCGAAACATCAATTAGCCAACCCAACACTTCTTCGACTGGTCGTACGTACTCTGTGTAGTCCGGCCGTGCATCATGCCACACAGCAGGACACTTGTCCTTGTCTATCCCGTTAATCGCCAGCAGATCCTCCAGCGGTATATCCTCCCTCCCCATAAACGCCGCATGCACGTGATTCCTGCTCCATTTGGACATCTCGCACACCATGGGCAGAAGCGTGGACGCGCTCTTCAGGCTCGACATGGCAAAGACGATGTTCCGGTTCGTCATCTCAAAGCCGGCGTCCTCGGCTGCAACCGACCGTAGTGTTTTGCCCAGACGGAAGAAGCGTACCTGCCCGTCGTACGCATATTGTGTGCGCTCCCCATGCCTCGGAATCGATGTGCCCGGTGGCGGCCCGGTCGGTTCGTCGCTGTATGCGCTCGGTTTCGTGTACGTGGGCGTTATGGGCCGTCCCACAGGATAACGCGCCTCGCTCGGTCCCTCGAAGACGTCGGCGGTCCTGTGGAAGAAGTAGTACACCACGAAAACGCCCGCCAATGCCAGCAGCACCCGCCGCCTCCTCCAGCGGAACGTGTGGTTCCATATCGACCAGTGCGATCGCCGCGCGGGCAGGAATTTGCCGTCGTCGTACTTCTTGCCCAGCTCCTCGTCGCCCGGGCGCATTGTCTTGCTCAGCATGCTGCTGCGAATTTGACCTTCCTGTAGCCACCAATGGGGTCTGGGGCGGCTTGTCGCTACCGTCCAGGCAACGCCGTCATGGCGTTGTGGGACATGTGCGGTTAAGGAGCTATGCGCGCATTGACGGACAGCTTGGCGTGTTTAGACTGTGATGGTTTTTTAGCCTTCTCATGTACGACCAGGCGGCACCAAAAGCATACAACAGGCCCAACAGCTTCTTGGGTAGAAGAGCGTCTGGGGATAGTCGGATAGATCATGTTGTAGGTTCGTGACGCGATAATCACGACGTCCTTCCGGAAAGGGCATCCCTGCACCAGCCGCCTACCGCCTGCCGCTCGCTTGTAACTGCCGCCCTCGCGTATTGTTCCCGTCTGCAGAAGACCAAAGCTCGCTTTCCTTCCACTCTACTGGCTTTACTATCTGACAGGACAACACACTGGAGCACCCGATGGCTCCCAAGTGACTCGTCAACTGCACTCAGCCATCGAACGTCTACGGTACTTTTGCGATGCTATGCCGCCATTGTATTAATTCATACGCCATCCTACGCCTGCATGCAATATGGTCATCTACGACCACGCTACGCCTTCTCATGCTCCGCCAGCCGCTCATCAAACGCCTCTAGCGCCTCACGCAGTGCCTTCTCATTACGCGGCTTGAAGATGATTTTGTAATGTCGGCACATGGTCACCAAGCTTGTCGGGTCTGCGCTGCCTCGCACTGGATGAACGTCGACCTCCGAGTCTTGGACGAGCTCAAAGCTGCTTAGCATCCGTAGGAAAACAAGGTAGATTTCATGATTTGCTAGGTACAAGCCTGCGCATTGTCTGTACTCGTGCCCACATGTCCAGATTTACGCGTTGGGTTTCTCGAGTCAACGCTCCGGGCGGAAGTCTTCTGGGTCGCTCCATGCTTTGGCGTTTATGACAGAGTCAGTACCCACTTGTATATCGTGCGAAGAACTTGATGGTAGCCTACATGCGTGTGGATCCCGCTTACCCACATTGCACGCCCAAGCATTTAGGTATATCATACTTCCAGTTGGAATCACCTTGCCCTCATACACCACATCCTTGACCATCGCACGGGGCAGTGCCAGTCTCAGGACGGTGTAGAACCTCAAACACTCCCTCACCAGCGCGGCAACGTACTCGCACTTTCGGTAGTCATACGCAGCGGCTAGCGGTTCTTCTTCTGGGTGGAGCTTCCGGATCTCTCTGAGGGCTTTATTCTGGATACCCGGTCTTTGCGCTAACAGCGCGACACTCCATTACACCAGTGTGGTGGTGGTGGTGTTCAGCGCTGCGTCCTTGTCATAGATAATATTTGTCTGGATGCATGGTTGGTGAATACGCTTCTCCATCTTCACATCTAGATCGCGATTCAACCTCGTCAAATACACATCCCTCCTGCCCCGATACTCTTCCGCAGACTTGGTGACAAAGCGAAACGAATTCAGTCTCAAGATCGGGATATGATCCTGCGAACTCCCTCTAAACCTCGATATCGCAGCTACCACCTCGCAAATCTCATGGAACACCGGATCGTGTCGACTAACCATGCCTATTCCCCAGTTGAGTGTCAGAACCAGCGAGAGAGACCCACACTTATCGGCATAGGATCCACCACATCGGTACCAGCGCGTCCGGATGCAAACTTGTCTTTATCAAAGTCCTTGGTTTCAAGATCAATATAGTTAATGTACGTCGCTATTGTCGGTTCGTTCAGCGCAGAAGCAGCGCGCTTTTGCCTCAGCTTGAGCGACTCGTTGAAAGGCGAAGTTCCGATCGTCGAACCTGCAGTATTCGGAAGTACATGTTCACTCATCAGTAACCTCCTCACTCCACTTCTCGTATATACCAGCACACCTAATAAAAAGTCTAAAACACAGGCCTCGAGCCCAACACCTAACCACTCCCTCTGAACGTCTTCTTCGCAGCTTCCGCACTATTCACAACGATTACGGGCTCGTTACTAAGTTAAATCTGGTACATGGCGCTAAACGTCTTGCTCCATTTTCTATACTTCTCTACGGCGTTGTATTTGATGTCCAGAATGTTACCGAGTGCGGGCCAGTTCCTGGGTCCTAGGATGCCCATGAAACACTTAGAAAAATTTATGTCCCCCAACGGCGACGTCACAATCACCTCGCATTCTCGAAGCGGGCAATGCCTGGGTCATCAGATAGGGCGACGTTTTCCTGGGACGCAAACCTACCAAGTGGAGTTACAAGTGTTGGCTGAAGCCTGGTGACTCTTCAACTCTGAGGCAGTGCTCATTCTGCTCACATCCGTCAATCTACATACTCAGTACCCACGAGTGGCTGCAAACCAACTGTGCAAGTGACCCTCTAACCATATCGTGATGTAGAATATTGTGAAGTGGGTAAAGTGAACAACATGGATAAGCGTGGAGATATGTTCTCCGCGGCCCCCATGCGGCCTTGTTGTCAACCAGAGCGGCATGGCCATATCGAATTGCGGGTCGTATCATTGGAGGTATCCGACATCGGTACCTGGGCTAGATTCGAACATGTACCTGGAGCACACATGGCAGATCCACCAAACGCCGCGTGGATGTCGAAGGCTGCCATTGCGAACGCATTCCACAGCCCAGTGACCCCACGCACCCCCAACGCATAGTATGGTCACAAGCGCATTACCAGTAACATGAAGCTCAACCGGTGTTCCGAACGACGGCGCTGTGCAGTGGTTGCGGGCGGCGTTGGTTGGATACATAAGTCGGTGCTCTTCACGACATGTGCGAGTTCATTGACACATGTTCCCTGCACATTCATCAGCTCATCTTCACAGCCTCAGTTCACAGACCCCTGAATTATTGGTACCAATACTTCTTCTCTTGCTTCTTCTCTTCAAACCCCTACATCACGGTCACCAACATTGCCTGTACAGGAAACGTTAGCGAATACATGAAGCAGTCCCCTCGCCAGGCGGAGTTGAAACTCCAGCTGAGCGAGCACCATCAGTACGATACCTTTGCAGAGCGACACTACACCGACTCCGATGCTGATGAAACCCACAGCATCTTCTACGAAGAGGCGATACACCCCCATGGAGAGGCGGGAGCCCTGGATGATTTCCACGAATCCTACAATCAGCATTACGGAAATGCAAACGGCTTCAGCCAATCCCACGTGACAAACATCGGACTTGGATCGGAAAGAACCGCCTCGCATGGTCCACACCCCTCCCACCAATCTCCTCGATTTGGTCCCCAGGATGACAGCATTCTTCTACGTGGCGTCGAGAAGTACGTTGAACTGTCTAGCCCAGGCTACCGGGGCCGTGAACTGAGGAGGGGAGAGACCCATTTTCTACCAGAAGGTCCTACTCCGGGGTATAACATGCACCGCCGGTCCTTCTCCCTTGAGGGCCCCTCTCTCGCGCCCATGCCTTCGTTACCACAGCCTTCGTCGAGACACAGTAGCGCACCACCGCAGGCGGCGGGGCAACACTATTCTCCGTTTCGGGACTGCTTTCGCAGTTCCCAAGAGGCCAAGGACTACCGCCATAGCAGGATGCGGTTTGATCGTCATCCGTGGTTATCGCCAAACGAGGACCCCACTATCGACCAGGTTGAGCGAGATCGCCGAGGGAATGTAGAACGTATCTACAACGCTATGATCAACGGCGATGTCGCAAGGGACAATGACAAATCCACTGCACTCAAGGTAAGATATTGACATAAAAGGCCTGTGAGATATACTGAATTTCTACTAGAGATGGGTACGTGAGCCTCACTACCAGTCGGATCTGGTAGAAGCCTATGCCCACAAGGTATTCGATTGCTTGCTCGAGCAAGTCAAGATCGGCTTCCGAGGATGGCACCAGAACGACTACGTTAACGACGAGCGCAAAGGCGAAGACGAAGACAGGGACGTCAACTGTGCAGGACGACTAGAGAATATCATCACCGCGCTTGAGCAAGAGAAGTCGATATGCGAAAATGTCATGAGCTCGGCCTGGCAGATCCGCATGTTTGTCAACGCACCCAAGGCGTACTCCAAGCGAAAGGACCAGAATCGCGTCGGAAACAGTAAGAGGCCGAACGCCAAAGGCAATGACGCGTCTCATAACGCCCCGCCAGCGAAGAGGCCAAAGGTGAGTGGCAGAACGATGCGAGGTCGCTCATCAACCACCTCCGAGCTTCCAGTATCGCGTGGCACAACTCCTCAGCCACTGTACGAGTCAACCGGGCTGCCATACATGACGAACCCAGCCTTGCAGCGCGTCGCTGCAAGCCCTCCCACGGCAAAGTTTCTCGCGCCTCAAGCGCCCATGCAGAGGCTTGGCCCGCGTTCGCAGCGTGGCTCGTTCGGTCAACATCAGGTGAGCACCATGTCACCGCGGGCGCCTCCTCGTACCGCACAGCCGCAGCAAATCTCGCGCATCACGTCAGTGCCACCGAACAAGCAGGCGATAATATCAACTCCACCGCCGCCGACTTCACACAGCCACTTCTCCGCGCCCGCAACGGCTGACGATGCGAAGCCCTTGAACATGGTCCAGCCTTTTAGCTGGCAACAGACGGACGCCTTCGGCGAGCCATCTGGTATCCCTTTCCAGCAAATAACCCACGATGACAGCACAATGTACTCTGGAATCGTCAACTGGTCGCACGAAGTTCCGTCCTTCCCACTCGATGAACCACATGGCAGCGCAAACATCTTCGAGCACCACCCCGAGATGGGCGTTTCTCTCGCCGATTTGGAACGTCTGCCGTCAGCCCAGCTGGATGACACAACACAAACTCAGCATTTCGAGACAATGTGGGGGCAGCAGCATGGCGTGCAGCCGTTTTCGTACCACGACCTCTGTTCAGATCGTCCGAAACAGCCGTGATCGAAAGTCGCATTCTGACGTGAGCTTCAGGAGCAAGGGTGGCATATGCAGTTCTTTCTTTGGGTCTGTGCTTGGTCTCATGCTTCTTCCTGTTGGTGCACTTTGCCCAAAGATGCTTCATCTGTTGTTGACCACCTGGACAGTGTGGCGACTGAATTTGTTTGTTTGTTGTTCGGTATACCCTGGATGTTGTAGACAGTTGTGGTACTACCCCCTCCCCCTTTTTTTTCTTCCCATGTATTGCAAGTGCGGTTGGAGATGCGGATCCGAGATGTCGGCTCCGTGAACGAGATGGTTCCAAGGTTTGTGAGTCGCGCTGGAGTGCGCGTAGGCGTTTGGATTTGACGCTATTGACGCCACCGCGGAGTAGATAGAAGTTGTATTATCCTTATCATGTATCATTATATTATCAATTAATTTACTTTGAATCATTATGTTGTATAGTCTGTGTGAGCTGGAGGGGAAAGGCTAGTCAGGACCTGAGGCTAGGCGCTGACAATCTCTTTGTCGTTCCATGCGATGGTGATGTTAGAGTAGACGAGACGAGAGAAGACGCCACGAAGTGGGAAAGTGCTGACTAAGTTAGCGCTAAGCACGGGGTCTCAACTTCTTCGTGCGACTCCCATCCCTTCCCTTTCCACACATGCACTTTATGATCCTTTTCTGTCACTTGTACCTTCCAACACTTGCGGAGGCACGTGAAAGTTGGATCTTAGACCGCTATGGACTAGTTGCAGCTTAACACGCCCTAGATCTAGATCCACCAAGGCCTTGCTCGGGCACACGTCCGTTCTCACGATAGCGAAGCATACCCATACCTAGAAAGATGTCCCGCTACTCTTGGAAGGTACACAGAAAGAGAATATCCCTCGATTACCTGCGCTGCCTAAACAACATAGTTGCTTACAATCTTTGCTAGCAAGTACATATAGGCAGGATTTTGGCGCCAGGACGATAAACCGGATATATAAAGCTTAGCGGCATTCTTCCAGCCTGCTGTCGACCTATTTGTGTTACCTGGTGTGTTCTTATTATAATCCTTCTTCTTCGTCCTCCCTATAGGCGTACCTTTCTTTTCTCGTACTATCTTTCCGTAACGAGACTTGCATTTAGACAGGGCGATTGCTAGATTCTCCTGCAGCATCAAGCTCGAGGCTTAAGGCTTGCGAGCATCGGTTGAGGCGTGAACTTGTTCTCATTGTACACAGTTACAACATTCTCGTACATTGTATGCCAACTATGTCTCAAATGCTTCAAGCCTTCCTTGCTCTCTTTGATTCGAAGCGTATGCCGGTTTCCGTACGCTTAGGATAACTCGTTTTTTCTTGCATCCTCTCTTCTACTTCTTCTTCACATTGCTTGTTATATACATGAGGCTCTACGGTGGCCGCTATTTCGAGTTGCGTAGACGAATTCAGGGCGAGATCCGTTTGCTACTCATATATCACACAGTTTCATTGAACCCACATGACTTGTTGTCCTACAATGCATCTCGCTACCCACAGGACGAAGTTTACTGGGGTCCCTTTCACTCGCCAGTGTTATGTTATTCCTAGCACGATTGGGATCGACCGGCGAAAGCAGTGCAGTGCTTTTACCCCCTTTCAATACCTAGGCAGCTGTACGAACCGCACTTGGCAAGCGTCGCGCCGTCGCTGAAACGCACAGACCCCAGCAGTTTACGTGAAGCACCGCCGCAACATTGTCAACCATTCTCTTCCATGCGTACTTAATTGTCTTCCTTCACTCATAATAAGTTCCCCTCCCATAACCTCTCTAAATCTACCTCAACCAACAACCACCCCCCTGCATATAAACCACTACTTCATCTGGAAAAGCACTGCAGCCTTTCTCGTCATTTTACGATAACGAATCCGCATTCCCCATGGCAAACCCAGTGGCTTCAGCCCAAGCTCCTCTGGCTGCTCTCGCCGCCGCCGACCCTTACCAGTTCGATCTGCTAGGCCATCCGACGGGCTTCCTGTTCAGCAACAACCTCCAAGCCGCCTACGATCATCGCCATCGCCAGCGTTCACGTCCCTATTTGACCCCCGGCAGTGATTTCACCATCAGAACCGTCGCTGCGCGTCAAGAGGAATACATCGCCGAGATGATGCAGGCTATGTTCAGTTCTGCGGCTGTACGCGACAAGGACACGTTTAACGGCTGCGCCATGTTTATACGAGGGGGTCCTGCTGGTGTCTCCGTAGCTGATGTCGAAGCTACTTGTCGTTTGTTGTTCCAGAAGATCTTAGAACAATGTCGCTTTGGATGGTGCGGCAAGACCAAGAGCCGTGCTACACCTGCAGACCGGTCGCGCACTTGCGAGCAGCGCGCTGCAGACGTCCTCGTGGCGCTGCGCCACTGGAAGTGCATCTGCAAAGACATCTTCCTCGATGATGACAAGATCCAGGAGTTGGCGGATGCTCCGTTAGGCGTCTATCGCTCTAAGCAGGACTATGTGCGGAACAACAAGAAGAAGGAGGAGACGAACGCAAAGAGGGCCAAAGCCGCTAAGGAACTTGCCACCCTGAACGGGTTTATTACCAACAGCGCAGCTCTCAAAGATGCACCTATTTTGTCAGCGCATGGTCAGAACGACTACATTGGCTTTGTCGCCGGCCCGCCCAACTTCTCTTCGGCTGCGCATAACGAGACCAGGGTGTCGAGTTGCCCTGGAAAAACCCCTTCTTACATGGAAGTGTCTCAAGACATGTCCAATGGGCAATCGTTCGGTCAAGACTCCAAATCCTTGCTTATCGACTCCACATCCAGCAAGAACCGGATCGCTCCGACCACCACCGGCACTTTACCAGATGCATACCGCCCTTCACCGAATACAAACCGCCCTTCTGATAGACCTACTGTGTCTGGAACCGCTCCCGCGCCTTACGATACCGATGAAACAGGTACACCGGGTATGCTACCAAAGTTTGTGCACCGCGACCAACCCCAAGCCTTCTTCCCGAACCCGTTCATGACCAGCAAGGGTAACCAGACCAACCAGAACATGCCTCGCACGAATATCTTCAACAAAGAGTTCTACTACCATATGCACGGCACGCCCATCGATCCCGCTCTTCTCTCCCCATCCGCTACCGCAGCTGGAGACATGAATGCAACCATGATGAGCCGCAAATCCGATGGCCCTACGTTCGATAATACTACTGACGCCAACTACAACTTCGGAGTCTTCAGCTTGGCGGCACAGATGTCGAATGCCCATGTTCCGTCTGGCAAATCACTGTCTGCACCTCGCGGTGTCAAGCACAAGCGCACTGCTACCATGGACAAATCGTCACTAGCCACGGCCCCAGAGGCCCAGCGTCGCAAAAACTGCGAGAAGCGCGGCAAGGTTGGGGAAGAGGAGCCTGCTCCTGCTCCTACCGCCGCAAAATAGGGCACACTCAAAGCCGTGAAGCCACTGAATGCGAAGAGGATGCACAATAGGTAGTACTCTTTTGCAGCGCCGATTCCCTGCACATTTCCAATGTATGATTTAATAATGGTAGGCCTTGGTGCTGTCTTCATGACAAGAATCATGTTCATGAGATCAACGTGTAGACGATAGCTCGCAGCGCATAGCACCGCAACAGATTCGCAAGGAATTTTCAATGAATTGGCCTTTGGGTCATCACAAATTCCCCGCTCGCGACTCATGTCCTTGATCTGTTATCAACTAACGATACTTATCTTCCTAGATATATCTTCCTGACCAATTCAACTATATTGTGACGATACTATAGATGCGAGTGATGTATCCAACACTCATAACACGTATCACAAGCAAGGCATAATAACAGCGTTTAAGAGTTTCGCATGAAGCGAAACAAAAAGGGTATATGCATAATTGAAGTGTATATCTACAACAGAACGGAACAGTCACTCTCACTTCCCGGCAACATATCAAGGCTTCTCAACGAAAATCCTGTATGCGATAGCCCTAAACGCGGAAGGCACGGGGATGGGGGCGCTGGGCAGCGATCATGCGGCGGACCTTGTCAGCAGCGTCAGAGCCAGCGTTGGCGCGCAGCCAAGTGACAAAGGTATCGACGGTGAAGGTCTTGGGGAGCGTGGAGTCGGAACCCTCACCGGAGCCGGTGGTAGCAGTGGGCGCAGCAACCTCCTTTGTGGGAGTAGGGGTGGCGCTGGCCTGAGGGGCGGTGGGATAAGGAGTGGCGGACTTGACAGGAGCGGCAGACGAGGCGGGAGCGGAAGGAGCGGGAGAAGAGCCGGAACCACCGCCCATTTTGAAGTCGATGCAGGACTCGTATGTCTGGTTGATCTTGGCAGCATCCCAGTACCATTGAATGACGCAGTCACCAGCGTTGGCGCACTCGCTGCTGACATCAGGCATGGTGATGTTGAACGAGGTCCAATCAGGGTGGGCTGACATAGGAGAGGAGGTCAAGGCGTACTGGTCCCAGCTGATGAGGGGCTTGCCAACAACGGTGTCGGAGGAGATCTTGACGATGGAGACATTCGCGACACCGTCGTGGGGAGCGCGAATCTCAACGGTCATGGGGATAACCTGACCAGCGGTGTACTCGAAAATCTTGCCGGCATCCTCAAACGGCACGCCCTTGCATTGCCACATGTGACAGTCGGGGTGGGAGCCCTGGAGGTTCTGGAGAGACCCCTGGATGTTGCCGAAGTGGTCGGAGGACTGCTGACTGAAGACCTGGTCGCCGCAGGCAGCCTTGAGACCGTCGCCGGGCATACGAGGGGCGGGAGAGCTGATGTAACCATGGGCAGCGACAGAAGAGGCGAAGCCAGCAATAGCAGCGATGGCGGTGAAAGACTTCATGATTGTTGTTGGTTGTCTGAGAAGAGCAATAGTTGCTGATAGAGAGTGTGATGGAAGTCTAGCTTCTTGGAATGAGTGTAATGAATGAATGTGTGTTGGAGAACGAATGTGAGGTCTCAGACCAGAAGTAGCAAAGGAGCTGTAGAGGAAGTGAAGAAACCGCTGTGGGATGGCGAAATGAAGAGAGAACGACTGCGAGCACCTATATACATTTCAGCAAAATGGCACCATTCCCGTTCACGTCTTGCTGTGTGGGTCATGTCATTAAACATATGAAACAAGTTCCTCATGGATTGGAGCCTCGAACAGCGTTTGCATGTGCTCTCGTTCAGAACAAATCCTACGCGTACCTGTTGCTGGTTCGCCAATTGTGGCGTGGGTCGAAGCTAGTCATACTTAAAGTTGTCAATTCCACCACTCACAGGCCAGCCTCGCGACGACTAAGATCGTAAGGATGATGAATAGGCGGTAAGCCCAGCGGAGACGTTCGCACAAAAGCGGCCACGAGGCCTTTGACAAAAGACTAGCCAGACACCGTGGGTGTCTAACTGGAGACAGCAATATAGAAGACTCGTCTTACTTAGTCGAAGCGCCCATATGCCCAGGTGTCTGTGTTGAAACGATCGCTAGTTCGTGGTGGGTTTCAAGTGGTCGTTTATGCAAGGAACGGAAACGAGATAATGCCGCTTTCCTTTAATCGCTGCTACCGTGCAGGTTCGCGTACCGTGTCCGTGCACTCAACGCCCGCGTTCAGTCAATGCACGGGCAACACCAAAACAGTGAATGTTCACAACGCGATAATTCCACCAATATGGCACCCATTGATGGAGCGCTTGCAGATTTGAAATCGCGGAAGCCAGGAGAACCACTTTTGTACGGGAAGATTGCAAAAAACATATGGTGTTGAGCGCTCCACGCTCGCGAGGAGGCACCAAGGCATTTCGCAGCCGCGTGCAACCCAGTCCCAACAACGACGAAATCTCACAACGCCAAAGGAGGCAGAGCTTGTAGGGTATATAAAAGGACTCTCATCACGTCAACTACCGCCTACACGCAACATGGTCCAAAATTTCGCATCCAGGATAGCCAAAAAGCCCGTCTCTGAGTCCTGGATTACTTGCTTCATCAACCGAGACAGCATCAATCTTATATCACAATGGGCAACCGGGATGGACCAGAATCGCCACGCCGCTGAGTCTGGCTTGAACAGGTATGTATGTATGTATGCATGTATGTATGTATTCATTTAACGTCCTATCTGAGTATGAGACTATAGAGGACGTGAGCAGCAACGGCTGCTCAGGTAAGAAGAGGGTATTTATCAAGGGGTTAGAGTCTCTGTAATTACAAGGGATGGTGAGGGTCTAAGCCCTAAGTGAGGAGAGAGGTAAAAGATACGGTAATGCCAGGCCTATCCTTTGCCTCCATCTCCAAAATTTCAAGTGTTGAGGCTGTGCTGGCTGCCTTGTTTGCGCGTGTCGTGTCTGGGACTGCGACGTTCGGTGGGTGTGTGTGAGTAGAGGTGGAGAGGAGGAAATGCCAGGCCGTCCTTCACCTCCCTATCTCAGATTCGTGTCTGTAAGGCCGTGCTGGCTGCCTTATTTGCGCGTGTCGCGTCTGGGACGGCAACGTTTGAATAGCTACGGGTAGCTGTGTTCGTTGTGTGGGAGCAGAGGTAGAGGCGGCAATGCCAGGCCGTCCTTCACCTCCCTCTCCCAGATTCGTGTTTGCAAGGCCGTGCTGGCTGCCTTGTTTGTGGCTTGAACAGGTGTTCAACAGGCAAACCAAGAAGAAAGCATGCCAATCCTATTGACTACTTATCCTGGATGGCCATTGATCCCACCTTGCCATGGATTTTATCAAATTCTATTATTGCAACAAGAGTATCCTTACTGTGTTTTCTCCCCATTCAACTCATAGCCTTCAGCCACTTGATGTGGTGTTGTTCAAGCCTCTTTTAACTGCCTACTCAACAGAACTCTCAACCCACCTTCACAAGAGCCAGGA
>ML976205.1:3031-22381 GCA_010015635.1 Clathrospora elynae | reverse complement strand
TCCATTGTATATATCATAGTTTACTTTGCTCTATAGCTTGGTAGCAATTCTACTTCATTCATCAGGCATCTTTGGATTGTGATTAGTGTCGCCTTGGGGTCTGCCCCTTACACTGCTATTCACATTGCTAATCTAAAGCAGCGTTGACATGCAACAGTATTGCTAACACTTAGAAGCCAATCAAACAGTCAAACAGCCGACCAAAAATCAGAACACAGTCAAACAACGCGCCGGAGGCGCTAAGCTCAACCAAACAATAACAACGGGTTCAAATTATTTGTTTGTTTGACTGTTGAGACCACTGGCTAGGACTTGTCGGCATATTGGCAGGTATGTTTATTTGGATGTGAGGTGTCGGAGTGATGTGGGCGTTTCATGGAACTGGCGTATGGTTCGGGCTTTCTTGGTACACATATACCCCCTGAGTAAGGTGTTTTACTGCATTTTTTTTTCAGCGACTGCATGAGTACATACCCAATACGGGGTAACGGGTGCCTAGCGAGGAGACTGCTCATATGGAGCGCTTTTGATGGCATGTAATGACTGGAGCGGTGAGCTGGTTCATACAATAGAATTGATATATATTGGTACTTGTTGGTATACACATTGGGTTGCGCCTTGATCCTACTTTGGTCCGACTAGCATCCCCGCACGTCGAGCAGTATATAGATCTCCGCACTCTCATTCATAGCAAGGTAGAACAAGATATACAGACGAATCACACGTTACCATTCTCACCCGTACGATCGTACATGAGCCTACCAACACTGATCAGTGATTGCATGGCAGTCACAGACAGTTAGGTCAGAAGAGACAGATCCTCTAACCCCGCGCGTTCCCTGGATATCTACATCAGTGGCGGAGTTATCTGTGCTAAGCACACTGTTAGCTATATCAGGCGTCTTCCCCTGCCTAAGACCGACCGTTACAGCCGTATCAGAGCGTTCCGAGACGCAGTCCATACACGCACCGACCCCTATCTGGTCGCGTTTGACCCGTGTACAACCCAAGACCACTGACGAGTCCCCGGCGAACACAGCCGGCCTAGCACACGTCAACAACGACAAAAATGACGACCGAAACGGGCAGCAGCCGCTACAAATTCACACGAGAGGAGTTACTAGGGAGTACCAACATAACAGCAAGAGAATGGCAGCTCATCGATCCGGAGCGTTGGTATGATGATATCGAAGCTCCAGACGATGAGGTAGATGCAACGGCGGCAACAATGTACATCGCACGTGCAATCGCAGATTATACAGACCGGCCTACAGCAGATGACGAACTCATTGGTGAGTTTTGTCAGGACTTTGAGGGATGGACAAGAGCCATGTTCAAACGCGTACCTACGACGTACACAAAGGAGCTCAAGCGGATCCTCTGCTTCAAAGGTGTATACACCGGCCATGCCAATATGACACCAATAGACGCCGTGGTCTGACTGTTAGACAGTGAGGAGTTTCCGCAATGGCCGGACGAACTGTTTGAACGCATTGTCTTTGACAAGCGGTCAGCCGCGTACATGCTACAACAGCGGTTGATAGATGGACAACATGCTGCGGGGCGACCCAGCCGGGCTCGAGACCAAACATCTGCAACGGCAAGAGAGCAGACACGCTCCCGTGATCAATCTAGCCAACGACCAGAGCAAGAACAACGGATCACGAGCCAGCCCAGGGACACTGTCGAGCACGACACTGTCGAACGCAACCCCCGGCCGGACCAGCAACGTCAGCAAACACAACAGCCTCCCTCAACGTACAATAACTTTGACCGATTCCGCGAATACACACCAGCATACCCGCAACGCCCGAAAGGAACGAGTCGTCTCCCTCCAATCAAACCATCTGGCGAAACGGACCCGTACAAAGCAGTTCCCCTGATTGACGTTGGCAATGAGAAACTGAATGCGACAACGATCAATGCTTTTGTGAAGATGTGGGACCGGGACAAGAAGTACACTGGGAAGCTGTACGACCTCTTGGATGACAAACTGAAGATCTTCTATAGCATCTGCTATCACGCAGATATTGGACCAGGACAATTCCATGCGGTCTTCCCCCGAATCCTCGATGGCCGCGCGGAGGAATACTACCTTCACTTTGTCGATCAGCGAATGGATACGTTCCTGACCGCGTACACAAAGCTCAAGAACCACTTCGACACTGATGTCAACCACGGCCATTATTACACGGACTGGACGACAACATTGTTTGTCAAAGTCCAAAGGGAGAACCCTGACAAGAGCCTCCATGAGGTCCTCGACATCATGCTAGATAAGCTCCAACTGTGTCAAAGAGCGCTTGGCCAGCAGTACATTGGAGAATACGCGCTCCGAACGACCGTTATAACAGCATGTCGGGGCGTGAAGGAACTGGAAATGGCACTCTACAAGCCGCCCCTGGAATGTGAAGCTCTGTTTGGAGACCTACGTTCTTCGATCGAAAACTCACTGGCTATGACTGTCTCTGTCAACTTTACCGAGGCGGACCCGGAGGACCAGTACTACCTGGACCGACGGTACAGCAACACTAGCTCTGGAAGATTGCGAGGTGGACGCGGCAGATCCAACCGCGGATATGGCAAATTCCCTCGCGGACGTGGCGGATTACAGCAGCGCTCTGAAAGCAACCCGCAGACAACAAGGAGTGACAAGAAATGTTATATCTGCGGCAAGACGGGCTGTTGGTCCACAAACCATACGCTCGAGGAAAGAAGACGTTCCAAAACGTAGTATATCGCACACTGTGAGATCACAGGGGAGCAGATGGAATACGCTGTGTTCCTCGTGGCATACGAGGGGGAAGAAGTCGATCAGTTCTTCCAGGAAGAGGAAGACAACCAAAGACTCGCAGTCAAATACCTCACAAACCAGGCCTTCCTGCACCACGTGACCGGAGAAGACGTCTACAGGTATACGGAACCGACCACGCCTGCGACGCAGTTCCTGATCAAAGACCGCTATTCAAGAATCACGTATCAGGGGATCCTCCCGGATACCGGTGCCTCAAACGTGTCAACAGCCGGAAAAGAGCAGTTCCTGGCACTCCAATCCAAGGATCCCACCGTGACCTTGGACACATCTACCTCTGGAAATGCGTCGGTCCAGTTTGGAAAAGGCAGCGTCACCACGTCGATTGGGACCGCACATGTGTCTACGGAGGTGGGGAAGATCAAATTCAACGTACTGGACGCCCCCACACCGTTCCTCCTCTGCCTGAAAGACATGGACCGATTGAACGTGTACTTCAATAATACCACAGACCAGCTGGTACAGGGGAAAGCAACTTTTCCGGTGATCCGCAAATGGGGACATCCATGGTTCTACCTGAGCCGCTCAGAGCGCGCCCGGGTATTCCTCACGGAAACGGAACTACAACGTCTACACCGTAGGTTTGGGCATCCGGCCGTAGAGCGGTTGATACGACTACTCAAACAAGCCGGCCACGACGACGACATGGACGAACAGACGCTCCGAGAGATCCAAAAGCTATGCCATCACTGTCAGGCGCACGATCCAGCGCCACGACGATTCAAATTCAGTCTGAAAGATGATTGAGAGTTTAACTTTGAGATCCTTGTGGACGTGATGTATCTAGGGGGGAAACTGGTACTGCACGTGATCGATTCGGCTACTACATTCAATGGAGCACGGTTCCTACCCTCTATGAGCACGAAAGACACCTGGGAAACGCTTCGCATGCTATGGATCGACACGTACCAAGGGCCGCCGGATATCATCACCCACGACGCCGGCACCAACTTTGCATTGGTTGAGTTCAAATCCGAGGCAAAGATCATGGGAATCACATGCAAACAAGTGCCAATTGAGGCGCATTGGTCCATTGGAAAGGTGGAAAGATACCACGCACCGCTTAGACGCGCATATGAGATCCTCAGGGCGGAACTCGACTCTAAAACCAGTGACGACGTGGTGCTGCAGATGGCCGTTAAAGCCGTCAACGACACCGCCGGCCCGGACGGGCTTGTACCGACACTGCTCGTCTTTGGGGCATATCCCCGGATCTCTATGGATTTGCCACCATCGCCGTCAATGATCCAACGCGCTGAGGCAATCCAGAAAGCTATGAAGGCGCTACGGAGGGCTGCAGCAGAACGTACAGTGAGCAATGCGCTCAATACCAGGAACGGACCGACTACAGATGAAGTACTATCACTTCCTTTGCAGAGCGAGGTGATGGTATGGCGGGAGAAGAACGGGTGGCAAGGGCTGTATAAGATCATCAACATGAAGGACCACGACGTCACCGTAGACATGGTTAACGGACCAACGACGTTCAGATCAACGGTCGTAAAACCATACTACCGTGATCTGGCCATAGACGCGAATCCGACTATAGACGTGACCCCGGCCAAAGACCTTCTACCGCCGTCGGGAACCACACAAGCAACGCAACCGCGGAAACGAGGCCGCCCACCCGGGTCCAAGAACAAGCCCAAGGTTCTGTATCTCTCCAAGAAGGAAGAGGACGACTATGCCCTGGCGGTCAAGCTACGCAATGACGGCGTCATCAATACCCCTGGTGCTCCATTCGAAGCATCCGATCAGAAGGAGATTGATGATCTTGTCGGCCGTAGAGTGTTCAGTTTTGAGCTGTTTGATCCGACTGTACACGGTGGATTTCGCATTTTCAAATCGCGCATGGTCCGCGAAGTCAAGGGCAAGACTATGATCCCATATGAGAAATCACGCCTTGTCGTCCAGGGCTACAACGACGAAGGGAAACACGAGATCCTGACGCAGTCGCCGACCATCCAGCGATCCAGCCAGCGACTGATACTTGCACTGGCGCCTGCGTTACTTCACGAGGGAATGTTTGTAGAGCTACGCGATATCACCCAGGCGTATCCGCAAGCACAAACAGAGCTGTTCCGCACAGTGCTGGCGCACCTCCCAAAGGAGCTTATAACAAAGTACCCCGAGGGAACAATCATTTGCGTGATCAAGCCGCTGTATGGAATTGCGGAAGCAGGAGTTCACTGGTTTGCAACGTACCAAGGACACCACTGCAAGGAACTAGGCATGGCCACATCAACGTACGACCCGTGCCTCTTAATCACAAACGGGGAAGCATTTGGAATGGTGGGTCTGCAAACAGACGATACTCTCGCAATCGGAACACCCGCGTTCTCTAGGGCAGAGGACGCTGCGCTCCAGAGAGCCAACTTCCGAGCTAAACCTAAGGACAGGCTGTCCAAGGAGGTGCCACTGGAGTTCAACGGATGTACTCTGACACTGCGCGGAGACACGATCCTGCTCACGCAGAAGGGACAAGGCACCAAGATTGAGGCCATTGGCAACACGGCAGAACGAGCACAGAAGTACATGGAGCAGCGTGCATGCGGCGCGTACATTGCGTCCATCTGCCAACCCGAATCATCATTCGATCTTTCCGCAGCTGCGCAGATACAGCAACCTGCGGACGGAGACTATACAAAGCTCAACCGCCGGCTGCAGTGGCAGGCTGAGAACTTGGAACGAGGTTTGCAATACGTTCCTCTCGACCTTGCTACGGCCAAGCTAGTGGTATTCACGGACGGCTCCTTTGCAAACAACCAAGACCTCAGCTCGCAGCTAGGGTACCTGATCGTCCTTGCCAACGAGCATAAGCACAGTAGACAAGACGCTCACAGTAGACAAGACAGCATGTTCAATATCCGTGGCAACGTGATCCACTAGAGTTCTACCAAGTGCAAACGCGTCACGCAAAGCGTTCTTGCCTCCGAGACATACGGCATGGTCAGCGGCGTCGACATTGCAATCGCCATCCTGACGACTCTCAAGATGATCACAGAACGTCTGGGCATGCCTCCCATCCCACTCATTGTGTGTACGGATTCCTACTCGCTCTATGAGTGTCTTGTCAAACTAGGCACGACAAATGAGAAGCGACTGATGATCGATATCATGGCGCTCCGGCAATCATATGAGCGTCGCGAAATCACAGAGATCCGATGGATCAACGGCGACGACAACCCTGCGGACGCGTTTACAAAAGCAACGCCAAATCGGGCACTTGAGCGACTCCTCAGCAGCAACGAGCTATCGATCCGAGTAGAGGGATCTGTACAGCGACCCGGAGAATAGTCATCCCAATTTGAGATCCCGATGAGAGCTCTCCCAACTCACTCTTTTGGTTAGCTTCCTTGTACATGGGCTGTCTATTGTCCCATCACATTACACTCCCTTGTAGTTTGATTCCCTAGGCTAGTTTGTCCCTACAGTAAAGATTGCCAGTGTTGGTATACACATCGGGTTGCGCCTTGATCCTACTTCGGTCCGACTAGCATCCCCGCACGTCGAGCAGTATATAGATCTCTGCACTCTCATTCATAGCAAGGTAGAACAAGATATACAGACGAATCACACGTTACCGTTCTCACCCGTACGATCGTACATGAGCCTACCAACAGTACTGAACATTCTGAGGCTAGGGCAACATATATGCTGATTCCTAACAGAAGTGTTGAATTTCAGGAAGATTGGGAAGGTCCTACATCAATTCTTCACTATTCCTCCATCATCTAGTTCGTAAAGGCATCATGGGATATGCGCGATACTACGTTTGATACATAGCTCCACAATCCTCAGTCTATTCAAAGCTTTCGACCAGTCACCCACTTAATCTTAGGCGTATAACCGATTTCCTTCATTTCTTTTACTAAATCATCCAGAAATGCAAGGTATTCCTCTGGAGTCTTGGCTACTTCCGCGATGGCTTTGTCTGGTTTTCATTAGCTTTCTTCTTCAATCCTTCTTGTCACAAGGACAGAACTTACCAGGCATCTTTCTTGCTAAATGACGGAAAGACTGAGGCAGGAGCTCTGCGGTCCATACCCTGTCTTCAATTCGCTTCGATGTTGACCCATATCCAAGATCAAAACTCTCCACACTAACGTCTATAAATCCCAATGATTTGAGCATATCTGGGAATCGTTTCCAGATATGAATATCCATACCAGAGGAAACGCAGGACCACTCTTGAACTTGGGCAAGTTTCTTCTGCTGTGGCATGTTATCAGCATAGGATGGTAGCACCCACTCAGCCTCGACGAGCTGCAATGTGCCACCAGGCTTAACCAGGTCTGCAAGATTGGTCACGACAGCCGACCACTCGTCCTTAGCAACCCCCCACACAAGCAACCGTTGATGCACGAGATCAAAACTATTCTTCCAACCCCAGCTTTCGGGCACCGAAGTGCGCACATCATGCTTCCGAAGATCAAGCCGCTGGTCTGAACGAAATAGCGTGCTGCCAATATCCATCCCATATAGGCTCAAATTCTTCTGATGAACTTTCGCAAGGTCCGCTAACCAGTTCCCTATATCACGTATAAAATAAGCACATGCATCGTATGGAGCTATCGTGTCACAACTCACCATCTGCACAACCCGAATCTAAAACCCTAGCCCCGTCGCGGAGGCTGACGGAGGTGATTTTGTCATTTGTGGCTGCTTTAATAAACTCGTGTTGGCGTTGGAGCCGTTCGATCTCTTCCTTGTGATGGGGCAATAGGTATACGCCTTCAGTCCCGTTGAACTCATCTACTCTTTTGCCAGTCAGAGGGGTAGGCACAGCCTGCGGTTGAATTGGGTCTTCCATGCTGTGGACTTTGCTGCTTCGTGGCTTGTTGTTGATTCAGGACTGGACCTGATGGTGAATACACACACTTTATACTTGGTAAAGTGGACATACCTTGAACATTGCATGGTCGATACCTGACGGACGCCGTTGATCTTCCGTAAAGTTGCATGTTCCGTTGTAATGTACATGCAATACGGTCGGAGCCTGCGTAAAAACCGCAACTGCTTTGAAATCGATTCCGGAGGTGGCAGTCACGTGGTCTATCCTTTCCACTCGTCGAGAACCCTAGAAACCGCGTGAAATGTCCGTCCTTGTTTAGCCCTGATACTCGGAGCTCGTCATCCTGGAATGGACGCTTTACTGAATTTGCGAGCATAGGGGGCAAAAATTGAGTGATTCGGAGTTAAATGGTCGTCACGTTATACATGACCGGAGTCAGGTGTCGCCATGACCTCCGACTTCCGGTCGCTCTTGTAAAAGCAAGCTGCGCAATAATTGGGCTAAAACCGTATTCGTTGTTCGATGCTCTCTCTCAAAGATTGTAAAGGCCAAGCACTTATCGGGGCTATCGTTGGCCTAATAGCGTTTTCGCAGGTGAGTTCCCCTTGCAGCGTGGCAGGGGATAATGCACAAGTATTAATATATTTCCAAAGGTTCGAGGACCCCAGCTATCAACTTCCACGATTTTCTCCCGCAGTCTCTCCACCTTCAAAATGTCCTCGGCTATTGTCGAGAAGCAGTTTGAGATCTCTGATCTTAGCAACCTCAAAGTCGGGCGAGTTAAAGAGTTCAACCCCAAAGGGAGCAATGGACCTACGTTGCTCAAAGGCAAGCCCTGGGGTCTTCCTGCTGGAGCCTATACCCCCCGCCAGATTGTCGAAGCCAATGCTCCTCTCCTCGAGACGGTTATCCATCATCTAGGACCAAGTCCTTTCGGCGAACCTCTGGCCCGAGAGCAGCTCATCGACAATCTTGCTTCCAACCTAGCACTCAACACCCGGGAGGCAAGCATCATAATTCCCGCCAATGATCCATCACGCATCGAGATGGCCCAACAGGCCGTGAAGATTGGCAAGAAGCTCATCGAATACGTAAGGGACGTCACTGATGTACCGTATGACCCCAACTATGTGGTCCGGAGCCCATGTGAAGGTCACCTGCTCAAGCCGCATGTCTCTTACCTCATGTTCGGACCGCGAAGTCTGCGTCACCTCATGCAAATCTACAACGAATATCTTCATCAGATGGTGTTACTTCGAGATGCTCTCCTTCCTTTCGACAATTTCGAGGATGTCATTATACCCATCACCGCGGAGCCTAATCGCAAGCGCGGCATGCGACACACTGAGGAAATACGATCCGTCTTTCTTTCTGAAATGATGACCAAGCAGGTCACCCAGCGCTCGACCATCAAGGCTGCCCAATTTCTGCTGGCACCAAATCTTTCTAGCGCCAATTCCATCGCCTTCCAGTACAAGTATGGTACAGTTGTGCCTTCATTTATTGCGGGTGGAAGGTCCGGGAGACTACTGAGATATGTTCCAGCCGTTGTGGATGACGACAGCAAAGAGGTTACTTTCCACAACAGTTTGGTCGATTACTACGCGGCTCCTAGGACTAACGTCCTCACCACGGATGACCAGTCTGCTTCAAACAACACCGAAGGTTTAGAGGCTACTTTGTTACCTGTTGGCAATAGAGATGAGAAGTGCCTTGATATCGTCCTCAAATATCTCGATGGAGCGCAAACGAAGGTTGATCTTGGGCAAAGTGCACGAGGCTACCGTTATGCCTACTTCGTCAAGGGTAAAGGATCCACTCTTGCGGAAGATACGACGGAAGAAGTAAAGGTCCATTCTGCGCGATCCTTGCTTGTAGAGTCTGGACCTGGTCTTGTGATGCCGACAAAGGGCATTCATCTAGTCCAGGCGCCTACAAACATCGAGTTACATGCCCTGCTAGGAAAGCTGTACCCTGACAACGTGGTGATCAAAGAAAAAGGAGTGCCTCTGAGCGTTGCACTGAAGGCAGGTAAGGAGGGGTTCCCTGATGTCGGACGATTTGTCATTGAGGTGGGAAAGTAAATCAGTGATAGAGGGTTGCGATCATTAGCGGTTCGTCTCGATAATGCAGACTAAATACTACTGTCCAACCCTATCTCTCTTATTCTCACAAGTTGTGCATAGTAGTACTCGACTTTGACAGCAATTTGTCTACCTCATAATTTTCCTGCACATACTGTAGATTAATTGACTCATTTTTTGCCCCGAGGAGAACTACGTAAGATTGATAAACTTGTTGTACGTCAGCATCCCCCATCATATCGGTGCCTTGCTAAATACCTTGAGCCCTCCGATACCTGGATAACCACCGATTGGCAACAGAATTCTTGAAATGAATAGAGAAACGACAGTGCAAAACCAGCCCCAACAACTGAAAAATCAAATTTTCGTCTCTAAGACTACTAGTTGACATGCTGTAGTCATATGATCAACCTCTTCTGTACAAGTTGTAGTGTTGGCGAGGAATCAATGCTACCGGTCTCATCTGGTTGGTATTTTCTCAAAATTTTGGAGTGCTCATGGTACCTTGCAAGGGATGATAACGTCTGAAGGATGTCCTTATAAACCAATCGCCTTCCTAGCGTTAAATTCTATACGGGCCTAGAATAGTTCTACTATTCAATGTCATGCAATGGAAGATAAACCAAGCAGAGGCCAGTGCAACAGTGTGGGCCTCCTAATTTCTAATCATTCGAGACGAGTCGCTCCGTCGATGACGTGGACGACCATTCACCTCCGACACATGACCGGAAATCCGTCTAGACAGCAAATTCCCGACAAACAGCGGCGATGGTAGGCAATTGGTCTATGTAAGCAACTAGAATCATCCTATTTAATTTCATCTTATCAAAGCACCAGGACTAGATCATGGCGCCATGAGGTTTACAATAGCCCTCACCACAACCTTTACATTGGCGGCAGCCGCTGCTGTCAGTACTCAATTTCCGCTCTACAAAAGCCCCTCCTCTTCAGTCCATATTGCCCAAGAGTGCCTTTTACCAGGCGTTGTGTGCCTCCAGAAACATGCGGCTAAACTACCGTATCCGTTCTTTCGCGAACCGGTGAATGGAACATTCTTCAACACGTTCGGTGACACCGAGGTGCCGGAAGATGATTCGTGGGACCTGGTTGCAAAAGCCGACTTTGTTCTCTTTGATGAGGAGCGCGGGCGACAGGTCCTAGGCGAATATCCCAGCATCGACTTCATGTTCGAGGTCAGCCCGTATCTACACGAGTCACCGGTCTTCGTGCCTGGCCTTAACAAGATCTTCTTTTCGGAGCTTTCGCCCACCATCGATCAGTTTGTCATTGATCTGAACTCTACATCTCCTACATTGTCAACCTTCGTTGCGGACCCCCCCATCTACGTTCCAAATGGCGCGTTCTACCATGAGGGCAAAGTATACTATTCAGTTGCCGGCAGCAATGCGACTGTTGCCGGTGGACCTGAGCAAAGACCTGGAATCGTTCTGATGGATCCTTGGACGTACAAGACGACGACAGTTCTGGACAACTACTTCGGATTTGCGTTCACTGACTGCGACGATGTAATCGTGGATCCCATAACGGGCTTCGTTTGGTTCACCGTTCCGTATTATTCGTGGTGGCTCGAAGTCGCCGACATCGCTCCCCAGCTCAAATCAGCTACGTACCGGTTCGATCCAGCAACCGGCTCTACAGTCGTGGTCAACGACGAAATGCGTTCGCCCAATGGAATTGCGCTCAGTCCGGATCGCCGTCACTTGTACATCAGTGACACTGCGGCTGCCGGCCTGTCTGCTCCGATTTCGCTCGATGTGCCCAGCCCAGGTATCCCAGGCATCTTATTCAACAATACAGGAAAGCGAACCATATACAAATTTGATTTGGTTGATGAAGGGAGGGCTATCATTAATAAGAGGCCAATTCACTACGACGTAATCGGCACTGTGCCGGACGGTCTCAAGGTAGCGAGGAATGGCTACGTGGTCACTGCATCAGGAAATGGCTTGAGCGTCATGGATCAGTTCGGCGATATGATTTTGCGAGTGCAAACCAACTTCACAGCAAACAATTTTATTTGGACAGATGCGAATGACTATCGAGAAGTGTGGATTGTAGGTCAGGGTGGTGTGGCTAGAGTAAAGTGGGATCTTCAGGGCCAGCGGGCACAATAGTATCTGCCCTTTCAGACGTCGACATCTGACGTTTTGTACAATAAAAAAGATCGACTTGACTTGCCTTTTCCAGTGTGTTTGAGGAAACAAAATCTTGTCTTGATTTGCTTCTTCTCAAAGATTGTTGTAGCTATCTCTCTCTAGCCTTAGCCTAAATCTATGAACATTACTTCTATGCTATGAACTCTATTAGGATCGTAAGATCTGAGTTTGTCTTATCCCTGTCCTGTTCCTTTAATTATAGCGCGAAAACACAAGAATGAGAGCATGAGAGCACGTGAGAACATGAGGGATGTAGAAAAAAAAAGATATCAAAGTTGTGATTATATGCTAATGCTTTGTCGCTAGCATCTGGATAATTGCTTGAAATGTGCCTCGCACGCCCCTTTTCAGACCTTTACGTACTCCTATATTCTCTTTCATAGATTATTGTCTTCCAAGTGCTCTATCTCTAGACTCGCTAGAACAAAAGCGCTGGTTCCAATAAGACTGTTCTTGCTAACCTCTCGATTGACGTAGTACTACAATAGTTAGCATCTATAATTCCTTAGTTTATTCTTTGAACTTACATCGAAATTAGGATTCGTTACATGCAAGCTTGAAAGCACGCTGGTCCCCTCAAAATCTAGTGTTCCGTTCTCACGAGCCATGACGAAATTCTCTAATAGGTCGTTGTAAGTTGAGTGTAACAAATCCTCCACATCCTCCATGAGGACTATTTTTGGACGTTGTAAAATGTAGACCCATGCGCTCTTCTTTTCCGACCTCACATATCCGTACCTTAATCCCTTCCCAAGAGCATAGACGAGCATTGCAGTAGCGCTAGCTTCGACGAAGTTCCCTTCTTTGCCGGGTTGATCGAAAACCTGCCAGACACCGTACCTCCCAGTCGTCTTAGCTGAACGCCTTATGGCTTCAATCTCTGCTGCTGCCAGGTTCTCATAGATTTCTCTCATTCGACTGTAAGCCTTCGTTTGCCTTAGCCCGGGATCTGTCTCGGCCATAGCAAGCGCATCAACAAGACCGATTGTGTACCACGCCAAGCTACGGCCCCAAACGATCGGACTGGCGCCTGTCTTGGGGTCCGCCCAAGGTGCCTGCCTAGAGCCGTCGTAGCCATGAACTATCAGACCGGTATCCTTTTGGAGCGTGCGCTTGTACATTATCTCAAGCTGTTGGAGAGCAGAATCAATGTTTAAGTGCGGATCTCCATAAATAAGGCCGTAGAGGACCGCGAATGGGGCAAAGCCATACATGCCATCGCTATAGGATAGGTTTCCGTATTGCTTGTATGGGGGCGGAGGGTCGACAAAATACCAATAGCCACCTATTGTAAAAGCTTAGTGGGGTGCTCGACCGGCTTACACTTGAACGTACCATCTGAGTTGCGGAGTTGAAGATCAATGGATTTGCGAAGCGCTATCAGCACTGCGCGGCCCTCTTGATCTTGTTCGTTTGCTCGGCTTCGCCTTTTGTATGTCAGTTTAATGTACTTTGCATTTCATCGCCGATCTAACGAACATCAAAGAGCGCCCAGCGCAGAGTCGGTCAAGCGGTGCTAAGGAGTCTAGAATCGGATCGAGGAACTCGGCAGAATTGTATTTGACGCTCTTGCGGTGGTATTCTAGCCACTTTTTGTTCTGCTGTTCATCGGATGACCATTCTACGGCAGCACGGAGAGCCTCTTGGAAAATCCCCTTTTGAATACCGCTCAATAGCCCATCAGCTGCTCGAATGCCCTCGCCCCGAGAAATAATGCTTTCTAGCATCCATTTCGAATACGGGAGTTGTTCATTCTTAATTGTCTCTGCAATCGTCCCAGTACATAGGCAAGTAAGTGCCAAAGTAGAGAAAATGATGAATCGCTGCATACTTCCAACGTTTGACAGAACGATAAAATGATTATCTTGGATGCAAACGGCCAGATTTCAACTTCTATCTTAGCCATGACAAACACCCATACTACGGAAATGAGTCCCCATAAAGCATTGCTGTCCCTCCGAGCATTTGGTCTGCTTTCGGAGTTTAGTGGCTGCGTGGGTGCTGCCACCGGAGTTTGGTGGTCGTCACGTGACTGACATCTAAATGAATGTTACTCATGCCTCTTTCTTCTGCGGCATAGCCAAACATGTAAAACCAGCGCTTCTGACGCTTCCTGAACGCTCCTTTCTTCTCAAATCCTTCCTAGACTTTCTACAAAGCTCGGAACTCTGCCAATACTATCTACTTCACGCCTAACAACATCAATTGATCGGTCAAATATCCCACAGGACACGCTCTTGCAGAATCGCAGCTATGTCCGAAGACGCGTCAAAAGAGGCGTTGCCTACGTTCTCAAAGCCTGGATCAGAGGAATCTCCAAGTATGTTAGTGTCACGGTTTGGGGTATCTCTTGCACCAACATGTCATGTCTCTCTTACCTCACGAGTCTCTCTTACCTCACGAGCAGTGGCACCTCACCTCCCATGAGACGACGCTGCCTCTACAGCACTAGCGCTGTTTACAGCCCACAACTATATATACTGTTTGTAGCCTCACACAATAGAACCTCAGTTCAATCCGTCAATATTTCCGCACATGCGTTCTGCCCACTCACCGTTTCAGTTAGTCACTCAAAATATTGTGAACTACTCTTTAACATAACCCAGCGAGAGACCTTGAGACCAAAAAGCCACAAGACCAAGAGGAAGAACATGTCTACATCGCCGAAACCCTCTCCACTCCGCGCCAGATCCTCTTTATTGCGACGTTGTGCAGTTCCATGTATACCAACCAACTTGGTCTAGGGAATACTACAGGAATTGTAGGTGTAATTGGCGAGTCATTCGGTCTCACCACGGCCGGGCAACAGGCCTGGCTGCTTGCTGGCTACAGTCTGTCCATCGGTACCTTCATCCTCATTGGTGGACGACTGGGTGATGAGTACGGTCATAAGCGAATGTTTGTGTTCGGTATGGCTTGGCTCTCGCTTTGGTCTCTCGTCGCTGGTCTCGCGGTCTACTCTTCCTAAGTCCTCTTTATCTTTGCAAGGGTCTTTCAGGGTATGGGTCCGGCAATGACGCTACCAAACAGTCTGGCTATGCTGGGTAATTCGTATTCACCTGGACCGAGAAAAAACATGGCCTTCGCTTGGTTTGGCGGAACAGCTCCATTTGGCGCCATCAGTGGTTTTGCTTTTGGTGGTCTCTTTTCTCTCGCTTGGTGGCCTTGGACCTTCTGGAGTGAAGCGATTGCCGTGGCCGGTATCGCTGCGTTCGGCGCCTGGGTCATTCCGAATCAACCCTTGAGCGGAGCCGTACAGCATCAGTCGCAGCGAGAGAAACTCAAGCGCTTGGATATACCCGGATGTGTAACCGGTGTTGCCTCCCTCGTGCTTATCAACTTCGCTTGGAATCAAGCATCAGGCATCGGCTGGGAGGAACCCTACGTCTATGTTTGCTTGATCATTGGTGTGATATTCGGCGTTGTCTTCTTTGCGATCGAAGCCTTCTGGGCCACAAATCCTCTCATTCCTTTTGCTGCATTCAATGTGGATATCGCCTTCATATTCGGATGCACGGCTGCTGGATGGGCGACCTTCGGCATTTGGGTAAGTCCTTCTTCTAAGCTTACAGGAGCTCTGCGCTAACATCGATAGGTTTTCTACTTCGCTCAGCTTGTCCTTAATGTTCGCGGCATCTCGCCCCTTCTATTAGCAGCTTGGTATAGCCCTGTTATCCCATCCGGTCTTCTCTCTGCGCTCGCGGTCGGAAAGACGATAGGTAAGATACCCGCTTCTTGGATCATGGTCATCGGCCAATTGGCTTATGTGGTCGGATCCATTCTCGCCGCCACTATGCCAGTCGATTCGAATTACTGGACCTACTTCTTCTTCAGCGTCCTTATCATTTGCGTCGGCATGGACTCTTCGTTTCCAGCTGCGACTGTCCTTTTCTCGGACGCTGTGCCCATAAAGTACCAGGGCATCGGTGCCAGTGTCGTCATGACCATTGTGAACTACAGCATATCCCTCGGTCTCGGTTTTGCGGGGACAGCAGAGAAGTATACTAACAACGGAGCCCACACAAAGGCAGATAATCTACAAGGGTATCGAAGTGCTTTGTGGGTGTCAGTCGGCGTCGCAGGAATCGGACTAGTGTTGAGTCTAATGTTTGTGGCAAAGGAGCACTTCGTTGGTAGGTCATCAGTTACCAAAGCGTAAATGGATGGATGCGTGTAGGTGCTACTGGGGTGGGAGAGGTGGCCATGCACTTGACAGTTGAATTGCGTAACGTCTACAGGATTAGGCCTGAAGAGAGCTGCAAGAGAAAGCAAAGCATCATGTAACGTGGTTCATAAGCGAGTGGCCACCCCAAGCGAGTGGCCACCCTCAATTTACTAGGGAAAATCAACAAAATCGAGTTTTGTAACTCTAGAGCGACTTAATAGAATTCTCTTAAATTTTTACCATTAAGCTGCACGTATATAAATATGACTAATCTTGTTGGTAGGGGCTTAGCACTAGTGCTGAAAAGAAATAACGTAACTAGGAATGCATTCTGTTCGGTGATGGTTGATTGTATTGTCTTTGGGAGAGTGCTATGAAGGGGTATAGGATCTGAGACGAGTAGGGCCGAAGTAGGATCGAGTTCGGCTATTGGGCATCGTTGGGCAGCCGACGTACCTACCAATACTCACGATCCGACAAATCTAGAATATCTAAGGTCTAGCTAACGTAATTAAGAAGCTATTAAGCAAAAGGTAAAAGACAAGGATTATTTTAGCGTACTTCTTAATATCTCTAAATCAAAATAAGTTAGAGCTTAGTAATCTTAAGATTGTAATTATGATGTATGTAGAAATACCGTGTGTAAGTTTCAAAGAATTCTGTCATGTATTTCTAGAGTTATAAGACTCGGTTTTTTTTTATTTTCTCTAGTAAATTGAGGGTGGCCACTCGCTTGGGGTGGCCACTCGCTTATGAACCACGTTAGTCAACTTTTTTTCTTCCTACTAAACTAAAAGTAATAATTTAATGCTATTCCATGGTTTCCTTAGAAAAGGCTTCATATTACTGGTAAATCGCGCGGCGATGCGGTCGCGCCGTCATTATCAATGTTGAGTCGGACCCAGTTCGCCAGTGCTTGAGAACACAACAAAGCTAGTTTCTTCGGAGCGCGGGATGAGAGCCGATGCCTTGGAGAGATTGCAGAGCAGCAAGGTATTTTCGAGAAGACTAGCGGCTATTGGCACGTGCCAACTTCGTTGATGTTCTCGGGTGGGAATGAGCTGCGGCGGGGGGGTCAAGAGTCAAGTTAGTGGGTGTGTGCGTGCTCCGATATTCCTATCCGCTTTCTCAGCGGCGAGGGTTTCCTCCGGATCTGATTTGATGTTGCTGGTTCGGTAACGGTACAATGAGCGCAGCCGCTCGGAATAAGAAGGAAATGTCCAGGACGTCCGGCCGCTTGAACACCGATGTCCGCAGGGTAAGCCGTACTACGGCCTCTCGCGCAGGCAGCACAGACACAAACAGTTTTGAAAGCAGGCAACAGTACTGCTGTGAGTGTTTCGATCAACCAGTCCTATCCATCTATGATTTCAAAGTGCGAGCAGCACGACACTAGCCAACAGCAATGGGTTCCACTTTCGGAAATCATTTCAAAGTCACGACGTACGTGATAGAATCCGGGAGCACAATACAGAACACTGACTAAAGATTGCTCTAGCTACGGCGAGTCACACTGCTTGTCGGTGGGATGCATCGTTGACGGATGCCCGCCGGGTATGGCCCTCGCCGAAGAGGACATCCAGCCGCAAATGACGCGCCGCCGCCCCGGGCAATCAGCTATTACCACACCGCGAGACGAGAAGGATCGAGTTGAGATCCAGTCAGGTACTGAATTCGGCATCACGCTTGGGACACCAATTGGCCTGCGTGTGATGAACGAGAACCAGCGCCCCAAGAACTATGGAAACCAAACCATGGACTTGTATCCGAGGCCCAGCCACGCCGACTGGACATACCTGGAGAAGTACGGCGTTAAATCGAGCTCAGGTGGTGGTAGGAGCAGTGCACGCGAGACTATCGGTGGGTGCTTCATATGAGTAGCATTGGATTAGGTTTTAATCGTTAAACAGGACGGGTCGCAGCCGGAGCCATTGCTGAGAAATACTTGCGCGACGCATATGGCATCGAGATAGTAGCTTTTGTGGCTTCCGTCGGCAATGAATTTCTGTTTCCACCCACGCCTGAGCACCCTACGGCGGCGACTAACCCGGACTATCTCAAACTGATCGAGACGATCGATCGGAATAAAGTCGACAAGTTCCTACAAGTCCGCTGCCCCGATATCAAGGCCAGTCTGCGCATGGAGAAGCTCGTTGCCGACTTCAAGGAGCGCAAGGACAGCATTGGTGGGACAGTAACTTGCGTAATTCGCAACAGTCCTAATGGATTGGGTGAGCCGTGTTTTGACAAGCTTGAGGCCACTCTTGCTCATGCCATGCTCAGTATTCCTGCAACTAAAGAATTTGAGATTGGATCTGGCTTTGGTGGCTGCCAGGTCCCCGGCTCGATACATAACGACCCTTTTATCAAAGTCCCTCCAGCACTGGCGGGAAAAGGTGGACTGAACCCGTTGGTGCAGCGGTCCCGGCTAACGACCAAGACAAACAACTCGGGAGGCATTCAAGGCGGGATTTCGAACGGGGCGCCTATTTACTTCAGCGTTGCCTTTAAGCCGCCAGCAACTACCGTGTTGGTCGGCGTGGCGCTCGGCCCGGCGTGACGCTCGGAACACCAGAATATGTCCACCCACATCAGTGAATTGTGACACCACCCACAGTCGCTGCAATCAGGTGGGAGTGTGAAGGAATAGTAAACAATGCAATGCAATCAATTTGTACTATCTGAATTTGCTTGGAAGTGTGACGTTGCGGCCCCGTGATGTGATCCTTGGTAGAGGTGATGATGTAGCTTCTGGGACTGCAACCTTTAATGCACTGCCCCCAGATTGTTTCTGACGCTTGTTCTTTGGAGGGACTGATTGAGGAGCCTTTCGCTTTAGTTGTTGGGCTGCTTGACCGGATTTGGTAGCCTCCTTTTCTGCTTTCTGGCGTTGTTTCTCAGCAGCCTTCTTCTCCTTCTCCTTCTCCCTCTCCTTCTTGAGTCTCTCTCTCTCATCACGTCTCTGTTCAAGCTCAAGTTGCTTCTGAATCTTTGCATCCTCCTTCTCTTGTTTTCTCTTAGCCTTGTCAAGTTTCTCCTGTTCTGCCTGTTGCTCCATGACTTTCCTTCTCACACCTGCTTCTCTGCCCTTCCTTGGGGACCACATTACTGCACCACCATGGTACTCTTGACGCTGTTGAAGATCAAGAGGTACACCCTTCTGCTTTTGCTTCTTCTTGGTCTGAACAGCCTCTCTCAGACCTTTATTCTCTTGAGAAACAAGCTCATTGTTGACTTGAAGATGGTGAAGGACTTGGGTAATAGTTTTGGCTTCTTTCTCAGCCCCATCCTTCACTGACTTATTAATGAGCTTTCTC
>ML976204.1:24325-43516 GCA_010015635.1 Clathrospora elynae | reverse complement strand
TCTCTATCAATTCGACCTTGTTACCAGGCAACTGCATACTTTGCGTGACCCTTACATAAGAATTAGTTCATAAAGTGAAGTATAGCCCTAGATACAGCACTGATGTCTAGGCCTTACCAAGATCTCCAGGGCCTAGCCTATTACAACAGGCCGTTGCAGTAGCATCTTGCCCTGCACACCTAACACTTGCCAAGCTGAGTTTGTACTACTGTCCAGATTAGGTCTGTTACATAGCAGAGCCTCTAGCTGCTTATCCTGCTCCGGCTGCACTGGCTAGAGAGCAAGTGGCTCTAAGGCTGCAAAGCCAAGTTTGCACCACTAATTAGGCTGAGCCCGTTATATTTATTACCTCTAGGAACCTTATGCTAATTAGACAGGTGGTGGTGGATTTACTTTGGATATTGTCAGCTACGGTGATCTGCCGTAGCCCTCTGGGCGTTCTGCCCCAGGTTTCCATCCCGTCTTCCTTCCCTTGCACTGGTACGCTCTAGGTTTAGCGGCCGTTGCCTACTAGCGCCTCAGTACATAGATCGCTCCTCCTAGAGCTCCAAATGCAACACAATTCACACATGTTCCATTCCTGGTCCTATTGACAGGTTATGAGCCCAGAAACCGCTCCCGCAGTTGCTGTAGATACACTAAGTTTCTAGACATTTGCAGCCGCTCGCGTGCACGCCCAATTGTCGCTCCTTCTCTCTACTCCTCCACCTCTCTCCATTACGTCACCGCTAGCGATCCCGACAGAACTTTGTACGGCCCTACGTCAACACAGCTTACCGACGTGATCCCATCACAAACTCACACGCCCTGTAGCGACAATCTTCGAGCGACACTCCCGGTTACCAACAGGCCCGGCCACTGCTCACCTTTCTCAAATGTCTACCTCCTCCAAAACCTCCATGACGGTCACCCTCAAGGTGGACGGCAAGAACTGGAAAGACTGGAACAAACAAATGCTCAATTGCGCAGCCGCCGATGGCGCCTCAGCTCTCCTCCAAGGGCAGGACAAACCGCTATACGACAAGACTGACACTCAATACAAAACCTACAATCTTCTCACGCCAGCACTCCAAGCTAAGATGACTAATGCTGAAATTGGCGCTGAGCTTGAGCGCGTTGAGAATCACAACAAATACCTAAGACCTCTAAACATGGACGCGCGCCAACTCCAAGACGTTGACCGTATTGCCCGCGAACAATGGGTCACACGCAATGCTCGACTCCAGAACCTCATCCTCTCATCAATTGAAAAGTCTTTGACGCCACAGGTCCGCTCTGCTGCAGCAGCGTACGACATGTACATGACGCTTAAAGAACTCAACAACTCCAGTGACTACGCCAACGCTCAGCTAGCCTGGGTCGCCTTCATCGACCTCCGCGCAGACAGCTGTCGCTCAGTACGTGAGTACATTGGACAATTCCGTGAGACTATCAACGATCTCGCTATTCAAGGCATTAGCCTGCAATGGCACAAGCCCTCCCAGCTTACCGACGCCGGCGCAGCCACGGACTCGCTCGAAGAGCTCCTAGTTATCCACATGCTCCACAGCCTCTCTAAAGTAATCCCACAGTGGGTTGAGGATTGTAACAACAACCTCCACCAGGGAAATTTATGGACGATCGATACTCTTATCTCCTCCGTCGAAGACCATCTCCGCAACGTCACTGGCAAAGAGCCCGTCAAGTCCTTCCTCTCTATCACAAAGCAGGCTGAGGAGAAACGCGTGCTCAACCGCCTCAACCAGAACAACTCTCAACCAACACCTCGTCAAATTGGCCCCCGTCCCCTAAAACCTTTCGGCTTTTGTAAGCCATGTGGTAAGGAACACACAGGTCCCAACAAGGACTGCTGGATAGCTCATCCAGAGCTTATGCCACCCTACATCAAGAAGAAACGCGATGAAGCCGCTGCTACTGCTGCTGCTGCTGCGGCAAAGGCTAACGTCACCGTGGCATACAGCGACAACAGCCAGTATAGCAACCACGCGTATACCTCTATTACTAGCTTCGTGTCGCAGACAATCCTCCAGAAAGCTGTCCAAAACAACGACTACAAGCAGCGCTACTGTTACGACACAGCAGCCAATCGACACGTCTTCAACAACCGCTCTAAATTTGTTGAGTACCATCCCGCAGCTGCAAACAACGTTCATGGCTCAACTGGGTCCACTGTCGCCCAAGGCGTCGGCACAGTTGGCCTTGAAGTGGTGCGTCAAGACGGCTCAACAGAGCAGATCTACCTCAAGGAAGTCCTACACTGCCCCAACTTTGCCACCAACGTCATATCCCAGGCGCCATTCAAGCGCCGAGGCGTGTGGTATCACTCAGGCAAAGACAAGCTTTTTACGGCTGACAACACAGAGCTTGCCTACTTACCAGAGATTGACGGTATACCCAACTTTCTTGTGGTCACAGACCCCTCACAGGCACCGGCCGCTCTCTCCTACGCATCCCTAGTCGCGTACCGAACCTCAGCCAACAAGCCCTCAGCCTCGCGACCGGCTAAAGACTGGCATCACATATATGGACACGCCGGTATTGACGCTATTAAACGTACCGCCCAAGTCGTTAAAGGCATAGAGCTCACTACCTCCACTGTCACAAACTGCGAGCCGTGTGGCCTCTCCAAGTCAAAGCAGAATATATCCCGCCTTAAGCAAACTGCTCCATCCTGCATACTTGGCAAGGTACACGTCGATATTGTTGGCCCTATCACAGAAGAGGGTATCAATGGCAAACAGTACTGGATGCTCCGCACTGATGGAAAGTCACGACGCCATTTTATGTCCACATCAGATAGCCGCGCTGCTCTGGGCGCTGAGCTTATTACCTGGTGTCGACAAATGATGACGCAACTTGGCTTCACTGTTATTACCTTCCACTTTGACAACGCCCGAGAGTTCGTTGGCGCCCGCCTCAAGGCTTACACTGACAGTGAGGGCATCACTATAGAGACCTCACCACCCTATGACGCCACGCGAAACGGTATTGCTGAGCGCGCAAACGGTGTAGATGAGGATCGTACTTGAGCCGCTCTTCAAGCAACAGGACTACCACCAAACTTGTGGCCCTATGCTGCAAAATACATGGCGCATCTTCACAACTTACTCTCTTGCTCCGCTCTCCCAGGCAGTGTCACTCCTATGGAGGTCTGGAACCAAGACGTAGGCTACCCAAATCCCATCCCAAACGTCGCCAACCTACAAGCCTTTGGCCATGTTGGATACGTACATATCCCCCCTCAGCAGCGCATTAAAGGCGACAAATTTGCCCCTTGCGCTGTACACGCCCACCTTGTTGGCATGGTGGGTGAGCACATCTACGAGATGTGGGTCCCTGAGACTGGCAAAGTGATCACAACAGCGTCAGTCAAGTTCCATAGCTATGAAGCTGCTTCAACCTCATTGTCGGTCAGCTATACGTTGCCTCCACCATCTCCACTATCTCCATCATCTCTATTGTCTCCTCGAATTGCGCCCTTCGCGCCTGTACTGAGACAGCTCGTTCACACCAAGCAACCTGATCAACGCTCACATCCCGGGGGTAAGGAGGAAGAAGATTTTGTCCTTCCTCAAGCCAGTGGACCCAACAACTTTGACGGTTTTGACGATACCAGCTCACCTTCTCAAGAACTATTACGTCCTTCAAATCAATCACCTCTACCAAACACCAAACCAACACGTGGCAACAATCAGGCTCCGCGTCGACAGGAGATCAACGCGGACTTTGACAAACTCAATGTTATTGAAGGCGTGAGACGTACGCGAGGCATCCCACGCGCTAACTTCACTACCACCACCTTTGATTGCTGCTTTGCCCTAGCTCTGATTTGGCCCACAATGGGCTCAAAGCTCTCAAATCTCCCACCTGAACCCCGTAACTGGCGCACCTACCTTAAACACCCTCGCCGCAATGACCTCCAGCTCGCTATGGATGATGAGTACAATTCTCTCATTGCAAACAACACCTGGCGCCCAGCTACGGCTGAGGAGATTGCTAACCACGAAATCATCCCAGCTCAATGGATGTGGGGCTACAAGGGCGACGCCCAAGGCTATCACATTAAAGACAAAGCCCGCATGGTAGCTTGCGGCAACAAACAACAAGAATCAATTTGGCACCGCAAAGTGTACTCATACGTCGTCCGTACAGCGACACTTTGCGTTATCCTCGCTCTCGTGGCCGCCTTTGACCTAGAGTGTGAGCAGGTTGACATGATCACCGCTTACCTCAACGCTCATCTCACTGACAACGATATTATACTCCTACGACTCCCACCAGGCTGTTCTGGAGCCCGTAACATTGTGCGACTTCAACGTGGCATGTACGGCCTCCGACAGTCAGCTCTCCTATGGTATAACAACCTTAAGGACTCACTCTACAAACTCGGTTTCACCCCTATTGAGGCAGATCCATGTGTCTTTGTCAATAAAGAAAACGCAATCATTGTTGTCTATGTTGACGACCTCATCCTTATCACAAAGAACGCCGCCTCTATGAAGGAGCTCAAAGCACGACTCTTCAACCGATACAAGGTCCGCGACCTCGGACCTATTGGCTTCTACCTAGGGATCCGTATCCACCGCAACCGTCCGAACCGCTCTATTTCTCTCACGATGGACAGCTACATTGACTGCGTTGTTGAGGAGTATCACCTCACTGACGCACCAGCTGCCGACACTCCTCTACCAAAGTCGGCTCTCATACTCACCAAGCGCGAGGACCAGGCTGACGACAACCTTATCCACCAGTACCAATCTCTAGTGGCTAAACTCCTATATCCAACCTCTATCATTCGACCTGATCTTGCCTGGCATGTGAACCACATGGCTCGTTTTGCTACCAACCCAACTGAAGAGCAGCTCTCACTACTCAAGCGCATGCTCTGGTACTACAAAGGCACCTCAACACTCGGCATTAGGTACCAGGCGACTGCTACAGACATGGCAAATACCTCAGGTACACTGGGCCTGACTGGCTACAGTGACTCTGCCTTTGGTGACAATGTTGAGCGTAAATCTTCTGCTGGTTACGTCTTCAAGATGGCTGGCGGCGTGGTTTCTTTCAAATCCTACCATCAACGCCTTGTCACTCTCTCCTCAACTGAAGCTGAGTATATTGCCCTCACGTATGCCGCCAAGGAGGCCACCTGGCTTTGCCGTCTCCTCCAATAGGTTGGCTACCAAGGCTACGATCTCAAGCCTCTCCAACTCTACACCGACAACGAGCCAGCGCTCAATATGGTCCGCAAGGACGGCCATCATGAACGTACAAAGCACATTGACAACTACTACAAGTACACCAAGCAGGAGTACCAGAACGGCAACGTCAATCTCGAGCATATCCCTGGCGTCGATATGCCAGCTGACGGCCTCACAAAGCCCCTTGATAAAACAAGCCACGCAAAGTTTCTTAAACTTATTAACATGGTCACTGTACCTCGCATGTAGTACTTCATCTTAATCTCTTATTTTTTTTTTCTCATTTAGACGGTATTCCACCTTGTTCAGGGGGGTGTGTCAGCTACGGTGATCTGCCGTAGCCCTCTGGGCGTTCTGCCCCAGGTTTCCATCCCGTCTTCCTTCCCTCGCACTGGTACGCTCTAGGTTTAGCGGCCGTCGCCTACTAGCGCCTCAGTACATAGATCGCTCCTCCCAGAGCTCCAAATGCAACACGATTCACACATGTTCCATTCCTGGTCCTATTGACAGATATGTTCATAATGGAGATGGGCTGACGTTCAATTTTGCTACCTCTGACCGCCTCCCAAATAGGTTCGGGGTTTCACTTATAGGCCAGATTAACCGGTATAGGACATTAAATGAATACATACATACATACAGCGGCGGCGGGTGTTACGCCGACGTGCACGGTAAAGCGGGGTAATCAACGTGGCCATGCTCTGCTTATGCCCTCAGCCTCACGTAGGCGCTCACGCACCTGTCACCTCTGAACCTCATCTACTCCACCCACTCAAACCTGATGTTTGACATACATCTGTTACCCTACCTTTGTTGCTAGTACAACGGTACAGTTCCTCCACTATGCGTCTTTTGCAGCGCCAAGGCGACAGCAGCTTCCGGCTTGTCTATCGTGTTGATAAGCACATCCCACCTTATGCGATCCTTTCACACACCTGGGGCGCGGACGAGGACGAAGTTACCTTCCGAGACTTGACTGATGGAACAGGTACAACAAAGGCTGGCTATCGCAAAATCAACTTCTGTGCAAAGCAAGCTGCACTCGACGGCCTGCAGTTCTTTTGGATCGACACATGTTGTATCGACAAATTCAGCAGCGCAGAGCTTTTGGAAGCTATAAACTGCATGTTTCGCTGGTACCGGGATTCGGCGAAATGCTATGTATACCTTGATGATGTGTCGGCTGACAGCTTGGCCGAGAACGGGCTGGCGTTCCAAAAGAGCAGATGGTTCACTAGGGGATGGACACTCCAAGAGCTCCTTGCTCCGAAATGCGTCGAGTTCTTTTCTACAGAAGGCTATCTGCTTGGTAGCAAGTCATCTCTTCTGCAGGAAATCGCCGAAATCACTCGCATACCTACCGAAGCTCTCCAGGAAAGAGCTTTGTCGCACTTCAGTGTTGACCAACGGATGATATGGGCAAAGGGACGAGAGACAACACGTGAGGAAGATATGGCCTATTCTCTGCTGGGCATTTTTGACATTCAAATGTCACTCTTCTACGGCGAAGGCAGGGAAAGGGCATTCAAGCGACTGCACAGAAAGATAATAAATTCTCAAGAAGCTGGCCGAAGCAACGGAGGAGAAGATGTTGCCCTTCGGTCTGACCACTTCAAATTCGTCTTGCAAATCCCCACAATGCTGCACGAGACAAACAACCACTTCAGCCTCCTCATGGGCGACTCAAACAAAAACGGCCCGCCAGACTTGATCGCGGTAAAGAGGACGGGTACCAGCGATGAACATATTGAAGTCAACGTCCTCTATGGTGCTTCCAATTATCAAAAATTCATCCTTCGAATCGCAACACCGAACTTCACGCCGTTGCGTAAGAATTTGACTGGACAATTGGATTTCGCGCTCACAGACTGGAACGGTGACGGCACATTAGATCTCGTCGTGATCAAGAAACTCTACACCGGTACAAACAGTACTGAAGTCCACATCTTCTCTGGAGCTTCCCAGTTCCAAAAAATCGTGTTGCAGACCGGCACTAAACTTGAAGAAACAGACGATACATGGACATTCGGTATGGGAAGATGGGGCGCTGGCGATAAGCCGGACTTATTCGCGATCAAAAAATCCAACACTGGGACCAAGACCACTGAAGTGCACGTCCTGTGCGGCGATAATAACTTCCAGAACTTCATCCTACAGACCGGCACCGGCTTGCATGAAACCGATTCCAACTTCGACTTTGTCGTCACCGACTGGAACGGAGACGGACGGCCAGATTTGGTTACCGTCAAGAAGAGTAAGACGAGTGGTAGATGCACCGAGGTGCATGTGCTATCAGGAGCGTCAACGTACAAGGAATTCATTCTGCGCTCAGAGACGCCGCTGTTCAGGAGCAATGGCTTGTTCGAATTTGCGGTGGCAGACTGGACCGGTAACGGGAAGCCAGATCTGATTGCGTTGAGGAAGAGAGACACCGGGACTAATACCACGGAGATGCACGTCATGAGTCAACAGGGCTGAAAATTTTGCTACTGAATTTCTCACATGTACCGTAGCACGCATATGCATTCAATATGAGCCCGTGAAGACAGACCACGCGTTTGCTGGAGAGTCATAGCAACTGCGCACATCTTTCTACCATACACACGTCATGTTCAACCAGACTCTTGTCAGCACGCCCGTCAGATCTAGGAACCCACGAGCTCAACTGTGCCGCCTGTCTACTTCGCGAAAGCGATATAGTGTGGGGCGTTGCTTTTTCTCTCTAATTAACACCCGCCGACCCTCGCTTCCGCATCAATCACTTTGCATATCCCACATCGTCCCGCCGTCGCCTCGTTCAAGCTTCGCCTCATAGATGCAGATACTTGGGTAGCGTGTATAAGTGAGCGTAGAGTTCCAACGTTGGGAGCGGCGGGTTGCATCCAGACTTGTCAACAATCAAGCCGATCGGCGGCTTGATTCCTATCTAGGCCTTACACGGGCCTAAATTAGGGACGTGCACGCCCAATCAGGAATCAAGCTTGCAGATCGGCTTGATTGTTGACAAGTCTGCATTATTATCGTACTTGCTTGGCCGAGGGCTCGGCCAAGGCAATAGCGTATATTTAGAAGCAGAAAATAGAGGTTAGGGCAAAGAAAAGGAGGCTAGTAGATCACGTAATTGTACGACAGTACTACAGCTCTAAGATCATCTTCACCTACGCCTACAACGCAGTTAATTTACCCTTAGCTACTTACTTCTGATATAAGAAGTAAGCTGTAGCAGTACCCAGTAGTAGTTCGGACTACTCCCAGCCATGGAGAGCAAATTAGAAAGCTAATTATATTAAGGATATCCAGGCTCTAGCATCAGCTGGACGTCCAAATCTTGATTTTTTCTTGTCGTGCCTCAAAACAGTTTAAAAGTACGTCTTTTCGGCGCTCTGCCATTGAAAGATGGTATCTGCCACGCGAGGCCGTCCCAATGAACAAGCCCGATGCGTCTCCACTTGTCAACTTCTGCCTCATCCGGCACAACACATGGACACACGAGCATCTTAGCTATGCTGTCTTCAGCGACGATCAAGCAGGTGACATCCAGAGGCAGCTACATTGATCGATCCATCATCTAGCGTTCCGTATTAGGGAAGAGCACAGTTGTCAATAAGCAATCCTGCTTGGGGATTGCTTGAGGATTGCTTGAGGATTGCTTGGAGTTGCCAAGCAACTCAACCCAATCCGCCTCCTAGCAGTTTTAGTAGCAACTCAATCCGTTGAGGGCGGATTGCTTGGAATTGCTTGACGGATTGGTTCCTAGGAGGTGTAGCCTTGCCTCTGGTAAGGCTTGCCTCCGGTCTGTAAAGCTGATTGCTAATTACCCCATGTTTCCATTCCATCTTTGTTCACACTGTTTTCCACCTGTTTGTTGTTTGATAGGAGCAGCCTTATATAGGCTCTCTCCACTGCGATAGACTACGAAGGCATACAATTCATCCTGAGTATACCTCTTAACAATATCCACGCACGCACAGCCGCCTATACAGCTGCATTTGCTGTTGTTATCTATCAATCCACCATGCCGCTAAAGATAGGCAGCAAACGCGCCGCTGCCGCAGCCTCATTGTCGTCCAAGCGCCAGCGAAGCGGCGATACTTCATCCCAGGCTATCACAGTTGACACGCAGTTAACGCTGCCGACGCTGCCGACGCTGCCGACATGTTTATTGCGTTTATCGCCGCGTAGAGCTCTGGCTAATAGCCAGGCCATACCGTCGTCGCCAACGTTTGAGTTGCAGCTCCGCGACGATCTGGACAAGGACGCGCTTGCTAAGTCCACCAAGGGTAGTAAAGCCGCTACTATCGCAACAACAGAGGCGTCTATTGAAGACGCGTTGGAGCTGCATGCTGGTAGCTTTGCAGATGACGTAGAGGGCCTTGATTGGGGTCGGCTGCTTTGTTTCTGTACGCCTGGAAGCACTGCTGGCCAGCGGCCAAGCTGGATTTTTTGACACGGCTATCGCGTTGCGCTCCTTAAGGACCCTACACAGATCTGGTTCATATGCCGGTTCTGTCACCAGAAAAAGATACTCGATTATGGCGGTGCAGGCGCCTACAACGTTACCCTAGCCACCTCTTCTGCCACTAAACACCTCGCGCAGAACAAGGTAGGCCACCGGCTTACTAAGGACAGTGTACCAAAGCCTCTCCTAGGTGGTGGGCGGACAATCGCGCAGCTCGTTGCGCAGGGAGTTGAAGTACCACAGGACGTAGCTAACGCTATTGGCAGCTTTGATCAACAGCAGTTTCGGATAGCTGCTGTAATGTGGCTGGTGGAGAATAACCATCCAATCCGCGAGTTTATATCGCCTTCGTTTCGAGAGATGATTAAACTGGCAAACCCAGCAGCCGCCGACGCCTTATGGGTGAGTCACAACAGTGTTTCTGCTTTTGCAATGAAGCTGTTCAGCGCGCTACAGCCACGTGTAACTGCTGCTATAGCAGGCGCCTGTAGCAAGATCCACATCAGCTTTGATGGGTGGACGACAAAGGGAGGCAAGCGAGGCTTTCTGGGTATTGTTGCTTACTTTGCTACAGTAGATGGGACGCTTCTTGACATCCCTATTGATCTCCCGCAGCTCACAGGCGCCCACACAGGCGAGCGCCTCGCTGAGGTTGTCCAGTTTACGCTCACAATGTATGGGATAACGTCAGCAAACGTTGGTTACTTTGTGCTTGACAACGCCAGTAACAACGATACTGCAGTAGCCGCGCTCGCCCTAGCATTTGGATTTACACCGTCTCACCAACGCCTCCGTTGTGGTCCTCATACTCTCAATCTTGTTGGTCAGATGGTTATCTTTGGGAGCAATCAGGCAGCGTACGATAACCTTGCTAGTGTTGCAGAGAGCATAGAGGAGGAGCAGGAGCTACTAAAGGACTGGCGCTGCAATGGACCGCTTGGTATACTGATTGCAATCATCAACTACATTAAAACGCCGCAGCAATACGACCTGTTCAACCAGTTTCAGAAGGTTGCAAACAACGAACTGCCTACAGCGCAACGACAAGCAATACTAGAGCCAGTTAAGCCAGTTGTTACGCGCTGGAACTCCTTCTATTGCGCGTTTGAGCGTGCTGCGCGCCTCCAAAACGCGTACAATTCCTATGCCAACTTCTATATACAGAGGATAGCTGGGCAAGACGCGATCGCAATCGGTCGCAACAACAGGAAGCCAGAGGCGCCAGCCTGGATGAGGTCTACTGGGCTCAGCGCCGCAGACTGGGCGGTGATTACTGAGTATATCAACCTATTGCGGCCGCTCAAAGAGGCTACTGAGCGCCTTGAGGGCCGCGGCAAGTCTGGCAAGTACGGCGCAATATTTGAGGTTATCCCCGTCTTCGAGTACCTCCTTAGTGAGCTTGAATCTCGTTTTAATCCATATGAGCACGTCGACTTCAACGCTCACGCAGAGGCGCCAGAAGATCACGTTGCAATTAACGTACGCGCCGCCTGGAAAAAGGCTAATGACTACTACGGCAAGCTTGATGACTCGCCTGCATACTACGCTGCCTGCTGCCTCCATCCGCAATACAAGAACTACTGTAAGAACAGTTGGGCCGACAAGCCTGGGTGGCTAGAGAGTAATGAGGCTGCTCTTCAGCTTTTATGGGGACAGTATAAGCCAGCAACTGCGCCTATAACGCGCAGGGCGCAGAAACAAGGCGATATCGACGACGTGATTGATGCTATAGCTGATCACAACAATAGCGACAATATATACCTTGATGAGCTTGAGCAATAGCGCAAGTACAAGCCTCAGTGGACAAAGAAGCAGTACAACGAGGGCAACGTCATACGCTATTGGATAGATCTTGCCCCAAAGTACACTAACCTCAGCCGTCTCGCTATTGACCTGTTGACAATACCAGCCTCTAGCTGCGAGTGCGAGCGGTTGTTTAGTGAGCTTGGAGATCTCCTTGAGCCTCGTCGCCGCAAAATTGGAGCAAAGCTACTTGCAGCCCTGCAGCTTATACGATCGTGGGTACGGCAAGGTTTTACGCTGCCAGATAAGGCTACGCAGGCCTATACGGACGAAGAGATGGAAGATAGGTTTGGGTTAAACAACTGGGAGAATGAGGGGTAACGAGTAACTACACCAAGAATACAATTGCGTATCGCTGCTACAGCTAGTTCTATAGCCTTATCTATCACCTGCGCAAAATGCGCAAAACACAATAAGTCTAGGCAGCCTACGTCGTCGTAAAAGTCCGACATAGGCTGCACAGTTGTGGCTGTTCTATCACCTTAAGAGCTAACCTCAACACTAAGTAATTATCCTAAGACCGCTACCCCACCAAACGCTACAGCCTCATTATTTTTTACTGCTTACGTCACTAAGCTATCAATCCTCAAGCAAGCCTCAAGCAAGCCACGCTAAAACAGCCCTCAAGTAACTCCAATCAATCCGTCGCCTCTTGGCTCATCAAGCAACTCAATCCGACGGCCACGGATTGCTTAAGTTGCTTGTTGACTTCTGTGGGGAAGAGGCGTTTACACCTAGGCAGTATCTTGACAGGTACAAATCATTATAATATAGATATTATTAACACTAGTTTAGAACTTCGAGACACTCTTGCTTCTCGTGTGCTGCTAGTTTGTTCCATAAACGAATTTGATCATCTCTCTAGCCCTCAACTTCCCCCAGCGCGCGCTCTGGGTCCTTCTTCCTCTCCAACAGATAACCTTGGATATCCGCTGGTGAGAAGGTGTCCTCAGGTAACTTACTGGCAAACAACCCCGCCAATTCTTCAAGCTCTTTCGATCGCAAATTCGTCACGGTTGCATTAGAAGGTCGTAGATCGAAGCAGAGGTCGTCCTGCCCAGTGAATGAGTCACAAGTGTTGGTCTTCGGATCAATAACCCCAAGAGTAGACTCCTCGTCGTTGTACATGCGATGGTATATATCGCGAATCTGCTCGCGAGTAGCAAGTGTGAATCGAACCTGGAAGTCCACACGACCCGGTCGAATCAATGCGCTGTCCAGGGTTTCAAGAAGGTTTTTGGTCATGACCAGCACTCGGCCCTGCGCAGCACGGGTTAACTTAGTTGACCGTGAGCGGTGGCTACTTACTTCCTGCGATGCAGCACCATCGATGACGTTTAGTAAGTCTTGGTTTGGATTCCTAGCACGCGACCTGTTTGCTTTCACACACGCTAGCCCGTGACCTGTTTGCTTTCACACAAGCCAGCTCGTTTGATGGGCCGTGCGTACTTTCTCCTCAGTATAACCACTGAGCATCGCTCATAGATAGAAAATTATCTATGATTTGATCACCCACAGTAAGCCAGCAAGGCTGATAAGGCTCTGATTCTGCCCCTCCGCCACTGCTTTGGCGCCCGTCGCTAAATCCGCGTCAATTCCGCGGTAAAGTCTTACGCTGGAACAGTTGCCCTCGCATCGAAGACCAGAACTGTCAATGTCCTCAAGAAGGATAATGCATCGCTCAGGAAGGTTACCGAACAGCGTAGTCAGATGCGACCCACTTAGACCAACCTCGCTTAGGGACACACAGTAGATATTGAGACCGAAGAGGCCAGCTGAAGCAAAGCTAAGTGACGTGCGGGATCCCTCTGGTCGCATACCAATGCGCAGTTTCAGGCTGTAAGAACTCGTTGACGTCTAAGATTATCTAGGCCTTCTGTTGTTGATCTAGCGAAACGGTGTGCATAGGGCGTGAAGGTCGGAATGACTGACGGAGCCATTGACTACTCTCGCCTTTGACAGAAGAACGATAAACCTAGGTTATCTGGATACCTTTGGTCAAACTAAAGCCCTTTATCTCGTGTAGCAAGTCTTTGATAGGCTTTGTATTACAACCAAAGCACCGGGGCACTATGGATCGATCGATGCCTTCACCGCAGATGCTGGCCCTTTGACTGTTAGACCAATGGAACACCCTGCCGCTATGACGAAAATACTTGCCGCGGAAATTTGGCTTGTATATCAGAGGAGTTTTGCAATACCATTTCTGAAAGTTGAACGGTGCAACGACGCCAGTCTCGACGTCACATTCGTCTGACTTTGGATCACTGTCGCGAATCCGAGCCAGGCTAGTTGCTGAGGTAGTGGTTTGGTCGAAAGTGACAGCTCTAAGCTCCCTGCTAAGTTGGGTCATCTGGTGTGCAGAGGCCCAGTCTACATAGGTTGGCGAGAAGGTGAAGTTCATAGTGGACGGTCAATCTACCCATAAGATGGTTGTATAAAAGATCCCAATCATCAACCTCAACGTACGAAGTGAAGTGAGACAGGATCAGCTCGTAGGCCCAGTAATATACATATTGACCAGATTTGTAACGGTGCGAGGAGAGGGGGAGGACTGCGATGTATTACTAACTACGAAGGAGCAAAGCTATATATATGTGTGTGTGATGAGAAAGTGTGGTAGCGATATCTGTGTGGTAGCGATAACCGTACCCAACTTGTAACAGAGTGGATTGTGGCAGGGCCCAAACCGTTACAAGATTGATAAAGAGAATAAATGGCAAAACAGATAGGAATAAGCTGGCCGATGTTAATACCGAGATGTTGGAGGACCTGAGAAAAGATCCGAAAGCCGGAGATGCTAGACGAGAAGGTTGAGGTATCCATGATGAGCGACGGTTCAGCGCGATATGACTCTTGCATGACAAGGCTTATATGCCGATGGTGATCGCATTCTCTGTACTGGCACTCAGTGCGCGGTTTCACGCACACAGAGTACAGATGTCAGTTTTCAAGGAGAAGCACGCGCTTCTCGAAGAGGTACTACTCGCGCCACTCCGAACTGCACTCATTGATCGCAATACTTGCACCACAATGCGCATCCATGAACATGAATAGAGGTCTCATTGTCGGGTCCTTGAAGCACTCTGCTGAGTGCTCTCTATAACGCGTTGATCGAAGCGCCGTAAGTGAATCGCTAGCTGTGCCGGGTAAGCGATACCGCAAATAGTGATTTTAACGGTCAATATGGCGCGCGACCAGTAGACTCCAGCGCTTCCCGTTCGCTCAGCGGTACTTAAGCAGTGTACCGGCAGATTATTAGTTAGGTGGGTGACCACTAGCGAATCCCTGCTGTTGTATGTTGTTGCTTTTTGCTCCACTGCACTACCTTTACCACAACTCCAAGAATATGTAATGAATATTCGGCCGATAATGTCACATACGACCATAGGACACTGAATCCAGCTTCTCTTTGTTGCTCTGCCATCTGTCGTGTTGCTGCTTTTGGGTTGTTTTACTTTCGTGATGCTGTTTCCGGAACCTGTTGCTCGTTTTTTGCATCCCTTATTCGGTTTTCGGCTATCAGCCCCCACAAATGACTTAACAGCCATTGCAAGAAACAGGAATCATACTAGGGGTTGCGATTTTTGGCCGACATGGGTAGCGCTTGTCTCCTGCACTTGCGTCTTCGCCGCTTCTTCTCTGTCCTTCTCGAGATTGCGTTCTTTCTTCGCAACCAAATATTCTGCAAGCTCCTCCTGCGCACTTCACAGCTATGCCTACCAAAGCAAGTGGAAAGAAAAGATCGAAGTCAGATTGGCATGCTCGTGCGAACGCTGTGTATGATGAGATCAGAGTTCTGGCGGAGAAGGAGGTAGCTCCAGGTCCGCTCACTGCTGCTGACATCAAGGAGCGCATGATCCCACCAAGCTACATCCAGTACTTATACACCATGAGACTTTGGGAGACGTACGTTCAAGCAAATTCATTCTGTAGATGGTATCAGCTCACCTGCGTAGATTCATGCAGAACCAGCTCCAGAAACCTCTTAGCGAACGTCCATTTGAAGACGGCCCAGCGACTGTTTATACAATCAAGCTTCACCTCCAATGGCTTGCAAAATCAAGGACTGGCATGCTTGAAGACAACATCACTGATACCACGCTCAACAATCGCCTGTCTGCCCTAAAACGAGCAATTAAAGTACACACAAACTATATGTACAGCAAGAGAGATAACGACGACCTGGAGCTGTTCATCCGCAAGGAGCTTGTTCTAAAGGGCCTCGTGTCAACTGCAGCCAGACCAAAGCCTGTTGCCCCGTTGCCTGTTGCGGAGGACCTCATATATTTCCTCTGGGCATGCGACAAATACCAGGACATGCACCCAAGAGCCAGGCTACAGCTATCATTCTCAATCCTTCTCATGTGCTCGCTTGGCACACGCCCTGGAGAGTTTGTCGAGTCAGATGCCTGGAAACATACGAACGAAGGACTACTTTACAAGGACGTTGATGTTGAGTACCAAGACGATCAGGATTACTCTGGTTTCCTTGTCAAAGTGCGCCTGCGGAACCGAAAAGGGCACAGAGATTACAAGAAACATGCGTAAGTCTTCCCTTGTCTGCCAATGTCATATAATGTCCACACTGTATTTAACACATGCAGCCCTGTGAGTTTTCTTACCGAGGAGCCGTCTATACGATCTGCGTGCCCAGTCTCCTACTTCTTAGCCCTTGCTCTGGCAGATGGTGCGTTCAGTGAAGGCAACACGCTCGAAGAACTTACTGCAATGAAGATACAGCCAGGGTCCCTTTCGTACTGCTTCAAATTTAGGCCTGAAGTATTAGGGAAACCCATATTGCGATCTATCTGCTCTGACGGCTCGCTATCTGACTCTCGCGTTATGACTTACAGCGCATTCAACAATACGCTGAAGGGCCTTGGGCAAAGAGCTGGCTATGAAGAGAACTTGAGCGCTTACTGCTTTCGAAGAGCATTTGCCAGAACTATCCGAAGTGTGTTGCCTTGAATAATTCACTTGCGCTCTTTACTAATAGTACGCAGAAACTGCTACTAGTCAGGAACAGAGACAGCTGATGTCTCATCAAGGCGAACAGCCCATGGGGTACTATACTTCTGGCATGGTTGGTATCGACTGTCAATCAATGGTGCGCGGCAGAGCCCAAAGAGTAAATCTGATGGACAAGCACATCTCCATGGCGGGAAAAAAGGATCTCCGAGCTCCTCAGCCTCCAGGATCTCTGCTTGTTGAAGCAAACAGAACTCGGCTTGGTTTGGCAGACAATCTCACGAGCTGCGACACCGAGGATGAGGATGAAGACACTGTGCGCGTGGCTGCGGCAGGCGGGAAGGCAAAGAGACGACAGTCGCGGCGCAAAGCCTTTCGTAAGAAGCGAGAGCAATTTTTTGAGAGCGGCGGCAACACTGGCGCATCTGACGAAGGAGGAGTCGTACCACAACGCGGACCCTCCCGATATCTTAAAGCGGTATGGAAATTTGACCTGGATTGGAAGCATATTGTCAACTCAATCTTCCGCGATGGCGAGGTTGACGTTGGTGCTGACGTTCCACTCAATTTGATCATTCCGTCAATGGTCAGAATTGCCGACCCAAAAAGGCGCCGGTATCACTACCAGTGTGCCGCGCCGTTGCCTGGGTATCGCTGCGCTGTGTGCGACCGGACTCTGGATTGGTAAGCAAGCTTTTCACAAAGACCATTGAGAGATTGTGCTGATGCAGTCACTGGCAGGAAACGCCCCACACGTATGAACAACCATCTGTTACATTGTGCCCAACAGCAGCTTGTCAAAGAAGAACGAGAGCACATGACAAGACAATTTCACCTAAAGCAAGTATGCCAGTGGCTTGATTGCAACTTCCGTTTCCAAGGGAGGCCCTGCGGTTCATACTCTAACCACGTTACTGAGCATCTGAAACGCATGAACGGATATCAATGCCTCTGGAACCACTGTTTTCACCAATCTGAAAGCTGCACGGCCCTGGCATATCATCTTTCCAACGACCACGGCATACCAAACAACTGGACCATGTTGACAAAGATGCATTATTGCTATGAGCATGATTTGTGGTGCCGATCCGATCAACAATAGTCGCAGCACATAAAACGCGACCATTTTTTGCAGTTGAACGACTTCTGTGGCCTTATCCGCCAGGCTGGAGTAGTAGTTGTTGCCGCGCATTGCATATTTTGCTTAGGAGACATGACTCTACATATGTCCGCGCAGTTCACACAGTTTCAGGATGTGTACACTCTTCATAAGCACATGAAGCAACATGTGGCTCATAGAGACGACCCGTGGGCAAAGTGCCCACACCCGCGCTGCACAGACGCGCTTGATTCAGAACAGGCGTTCTGGGATCACGCCGAGTCAGTGCATGGCATCCCACCATTTGGCGTCTGTCGAGAAACAGGAAAGCGCAAAGCGGTTGACGGTATCACAAATGAGCTAGAGCTAAGCGCCTCGGACACCGAGGGTACAGTACCTAGTGCCGACGCTGTGCGACACCAGCGCTTATGCACGAGGCAGAACAGTTAACGCGCGGCGCTAATTGTGGGACTACCAACGACTTTGCGCTGTATCTAGAGATCCCCTACATGTCCAAATATGATCTTTTGAGTATATAATCGGATTTTGGGCACCTCGTGAGCACCTTGAGCATACCGTGCCCGTGCGCGGAACGCCCGGATTTGCGCAACGCCCCGCCATACTGTCAATGGGACTAGGTGTCGAACATGGGGAAATGCGTGATTGTATTGACTATGGGAGTCGGAAGCTCTATATATGCTGGGACCTCGGGCATAATACCCAAGGCAGCAAACATGTCGCATGTAGCAAACATACTGCAAGCGACCATGCTGCATGTAGCAAACATGCTGCAAGTGACGGTGCTGCATGTAGCAAACATACTGTAAGCGAACATGCTGCATGTAGCAAGCGTCTAGAAAGCCATATTGTGGCTGACACATACACCAGATGCAGCACTTCAAAAATGAGGCTATTGAGCCAGATACAATAGCTATTATCACGAGATTTTTTAGTCAAGTGGCAAAAAAAACCATGCAATCAATTTGCTCTATCTGAATTTACTTGGGAGGTTGACATTGCGCCCACATGACGTGACTTTAATTTGATACAGAACTAAGCTCTCACAAAAACCACGCTTGATCTCGTAGCCCGCTTTTGTACCACAATCGTACTTGTTCCACGTATATTGAGTCGGTGTCCTTTCATTGTCAAAATAGCCACCTCCGTACTCCCTCACTGTTTCGCCATGACCACATTTAGTGCAAGCTTCCTCCGCATGCTGAAGATTGTCGATTATCCATATAACAACCTCCAAAGCAACACATTCCCGTCCCTCTAGCTCCGCGAGCCCTTTGTTATTCAGGTCCAACTTTCTATCTATGATCTTGGTGGTTGGAGACTCAAACCGTACTCTTAGAAAGGGAGAGTCGTCCGAGTTACGCTGGTCAGGCTGTTTCCATCTCCTTGGCGATAGTGCGTGCACTGCAGCCTCAAGGCTGATTGTACGATCGGCATCCTGCTCTTTCTGGGCCTGCTGTCCTAGAGTCACAAACTGAAGAAGATAACAAGGTTGGATGAACCAGAGTTGATGAGGGTTCTGCCACTGTTTGGGCCCGCGGAAATTCCGGTCTAGCCGTCTTTGAGCAGATTGGCCAAGCCTAATCATCTCAATAAGATGGGCTGAAGTAAACATAAGATTAAAATATACCGACAACAGT
>ML976203.1:2228-41151 GCA_010015635.1 Clathrospora elynae | reverse complement strand
CTTCCCGTTCGCTCAGCGGTACTTAAGCAGTGTACCGGCGGATTAGTAGTTAGGTGGGTGACCACTAGCGAATCCCCGCTGTTGTATGTTTTTGCCATTTTCTTTGTCTTGCTCTGTGCCTGCGGTCTTCTCAGCTTGCTTTTGCTTTTCTTTTTGACTTGCATGTAGTTGAGATGCATTTCCTTAGGCTTGGTCAAGTGCACGCAACATTAGGATGAAACATAATAAGGTAATACCCCCTCGCAGGCTACGGTCATTGTGGGTATACTCAAGCTCGATGTCGCTTGCTCCTTCGGGTGGCCTCTTGCTTCACTTCTAGAACGTGTTCGTTCTCGGCCGGCTCCTTTTTCACCCTCTTCCGCTTCGTGGTCTCTTTCTTGGTCGTGTCTTCGAGCACCGCCTCTATATCCTCCCTCTTGATGACGAACTCCTCTTCCTTGACTTCCGTCTTTACAACGGTTCGTGCAGAGAACGCTTTCAGATCTGCCGTGAACAGTACGGAATGTGCCCACCCCGCCTCTTTACCCCACAGCTTCCGGAAGAGATTACCAATCGCGGCATACGTCGCTGCTGTCAAGCTACTATGCTTGCCTTTGCCGAACTTGTAGTCACGCTGTGCGATCTGCCAGACATGCGTGTCGACAGGCACGGACTCTGACCAGCCGAGCCCAAAGAGGCATACACAGTCCGCTACTTTCGGGCCCACGCCATGCAGCGCTAAAAGCTCCTCGTGTGCTTTCCGGTATCCCTCCCTCCCGCCTTCGAGCAGTTCCCCTGCTGGCTTCTCCCGGACTCCGAATTGGGGACATTCGGGGTTGCTGAGATGCTCAAGCCACTTCATGCCCTTTTCCTGAGACACTATGCGCGCAGTCTTTGCGATGTATTTGGCGCGATATCCAAAGCCAAGCTTCATGAGATGCGCTTCGACGTCTGGACCGGAAAGCGCTTGCGGCGTGGGGAAATCGTGGTACGGTATGTCATCGATGTGTCCAATCAGAGGGCCATAGTGTAGGCAGAGATTGTGCACCATGCCGGATATGCGGCTGATGTTGTTGTTGCTGCTGCATATGAAGCCTATTAGCGCTTCCCAGGCACCTTGTCGCAGTATTCTGATGCCCGTGAACTTGGGTGCCCGCTTCTTAAAGTTGGCATCGGAGGCGGCCCATTGCTCATACAGTTGGCCGAGGTTTGGCGTGAGGTTGAAGTAGTGCTTGATAAGGGCGAGGGTGTCGTCTTCCTCTGCGGCGACCGAAGGCGCTTTGGACGGAGGCGGAGTGGGAAGGGTGGATGGGTACGCCGCGCGGTAATGAAGATGTTCGGCATCTTGACGGAGGGAGAGTATGCGGCCGTGGAGGGCCATTGACCACTCGTCTTCAGCGGACTTACGCCATCTGATGGCTTGTTAGGCGTTGTCCAAGCTAGGACGGCATGCGAATGTACCTGAATGACTGCCCGCATCTCAAGGTGGTGTTAATGCATAACTCAGTGAGGCTTATAGGCAGCTTGTGCCATTCTGCAGCTCGTAAAGGCATTATATTAGTCGCGTTTGTCGAGAGAGTGAAATGTTCCTGGACTGGCCTCGGCGCCAGGGGTGCCGCGCCAAGCTGCGCTAGCGAAGCACTGACTTTCTCACGACACGTTTTCCGCGACGGCAACCGCAACTGTCGCCCAAAGCATCGCGTCCTAGTGTTCGGACAACTGCGAGTGGCTGAATCATCATCCTTTGTTGATCTAGGTCTGCTAATCGCAGCTTCTTCGGCGATCTCACCTCCGCAGCAGCACACCTTACGCGGCTGTATATTACCTTGGCGCGACAGCTCCTACTAGACACAAGCGCCCAGTATGAACGGCGACAGCTATTCCCGAGGTAAGCGACTTGGACCAGTACACGTACTGACTGGTGTACAGCTCCCCAAGAAGTCTTGATACTAACATTAGCAGACGGCGCCCGAACAAGTGGATCGCGCAACTACGTGAGTGCAAACACCGCCCTCGACACTGGACCTTTGCTGACCAAGCAGTCCTCGAGAGACGACACTCGCGATCGCGGCGACCGTGGCGACCGTGGCGACCGTGGTGGGGACCGTGGCGACCGGCGCCGTCGCCGCTCTCGCTCCCCTCGCCAGGGCGCCGGTGGAGGCTCTCGCCGCGACTACGAGGTCGACACGTACTCGTCCAGCCGCGATTACCGTGAGCGTGAGCGCGAAGACACATACGCCCGTAGAGAGAGGCGCGATGATCGGGGCGCCGAGCGTGGCGGCGGCGGTGGTGGTGACCGCGGCTGGGGCGACTCGTACTCCAGGCGCGACCGCCCGCGAGGAGACCGAGAGCGCGACGACGACCGGGGCCACCGGCGGGAGAGAGGCGACCGCAACGAGCGTGGCGGCGATAGATTCGAGGGCGGTGGTTTCAGGGGCGGGCGGGGTGGTGGACGCGGCGATGGCGGCTTTGGCGGCGGGCGTGATAGGGGGCGCATGCAGAAGGAAGAGTCTCCACCGTTTAACAAGCCGCGCGAGGCTACACCCGATCTCACTACCTTCACCAACATCCAGACGCGCCAGCGCCGCATGACGCAGTGGGACATCAAGCCCGCCGGCTACGAGAACATCACGGCCGAGCAGGCCAAGCTGTCCGGTATGTTTCCACTGCCTGGCGCTCCCCGCGCTGCGCCCATGGACCCCTCTAAGCTGGCGGCCTTCATGACCCCCTCAACCGGAACCGCCTCGTCTGCTGCTCTCGCGACATCGGCTGCGAAACAGTCGAAGCGCCTCTATGTGCACAACCTGCCGTCCGGTGTCACCTCCGAGGAGATGATGGAGTTTTTTAATCTGCAACTCAACGGTCTCAACGTCGTCTCTGGTCCTGATCCCTGCCTGTCTGCGCACATTGCGACCAGCAAGGAGTACGCCGCCCTCGAGTTCAAGTCGCCCGAGGATGCGACCCTTGCTCTCGCCATGAACGGCATCTCCATGCGCGACGATGGCGGAGCTCCCGATCGCTCAGGTCTATCCATCCGCCGGCCCAAGGACTACATCACCCCCACCGCCGACGAGAACGCATACCCAGGAGACGAGGTATCGTCCGTTGTCAAGGACAGCCCGAACAAGCTGAGCATCGTGAACATCCCGATGTACATTGAAGAGGAGCAAATCCGAGAGCTTGTGGAGACCATGGGTAAACTCAAGGCCTTCATTCTGGTCAAGGACACGAGTAGCGACCAGCATCGCGTAAGTTACCCACCCTCACTTCCAAATCTTGGCTAACATGTTTCCTAGGGTATCGCATTCTGCGAGTACGCAGACAACGAGATCATCGACGCTGTTATCGAAGGCCTGAACGACATCCCACTCGGCGACGGCCACCTCAAGGTCTCGCGCGCAACAGTCGGTCTGCAGCAGACTACCGGTCTCGACGGCGGAGTCGGTGCCATCTCCATGCTGGCTGGTGCTAGCGCTGCCGAGAACCAAGAGCACAGTCGCGTTGTCTGCCTCATGAACATGGTTACCTCGGACGAGCTCATTAACGATGAGGAATATGAAGGCATGTCACCAACCTTACATCTCGCACCAGAACAAAAACTGACAGGATGATAGAAATCAAAGAAGATATCGAGGAGGAGTGCGGCAAGTACGGACCCATCATCGAGACCAAGATCCCCCGTCCCGCTGGCGCCCGCGTCAACCTTGGTGTCGGCAAGATCTACCTCAAATACCAGGACATCGAGTCGGCGCAAAAGGCCATCAAGGCGCTTGCTGGTCGTCAGTTCCAGCGGAGAACAGTAGTCGCGACCGAGTTCTCAGAAGAAGGTTTTGACGTCGACGCATGGTAAACGCAGACCGCTTTGCGTGCGCGTTCGATTTGTCTCTCTTTTGCGGTTGGCACAACAGCATTGTCTGGGCTGAGAGTTCTAAAAATCATGGCCAAGCCTTTTGTACACTAATTTGATTGCAGTAAAATGGTGCATGCGTAGGAGTGGGATGGCGATAGCACTGCTCGTGTCTTGAATACTTGGGGCGAGGAGGCCGATTTTGCGTTTCAGATAGCTTTCCTGAATATGATACCGCATTGTTTGCAGTGGATCATGGAGCTCTCAACTTGGTGATAACACATGTAAAGTTGACTAAATAATGCATCTGCCTTGCGTCGTGGTGGTAATCAAGTTCTGACCATCGCTTAGTGTTGTCACCATGACATCACCATCGAGCGTAGTCTAAGATTCTTCAGCCAGCCAGCCTTCTAGAGACAAAACAAAGACGGGACGTAGCCACGCGAGTCGGGCAGGCTAAACCTTAACCCCGCTGACAAACCAACCAAGCCTTCGGTCTTTGTAAAACGCGATCAGATATCCAGAGCTCTCCGTTCATACTGAATATAAGCTACATACAGGCTACCCTCCTTTTCCAATATTTAAGCACCATGCCAAAAAGCCGGAAACCTGCATCTACACATTGAACCAAAGTCCAATCACGACACAATGTCAGAAATCCTACGCTTTTTCCACTCGCAATTCTTCGTCACGCCTCCGAAGCCCACGGCCAATTTCACCGGAAAGACTGTTATCGTCACTGGTTCCAACGTCGGCCTCGGCAAGGAAGCAGCACGACACTTTACCGCTCTCAACGCTTCTACCGTAATCCTCGCTGTGCGCTCCCTCGAAAAGGGTGAAGTTGCACGAACAGATATCGAGACGTCCACCAACCGAAAAGATGTTGTCAAAGTCATGCAACTCGACATGTCCTCCTACCAATCCGTCCTCGACTTCGCCTCAAAAGCGAGTAAAGAGCTGGAGAGAGTGGATATCGCGGTGCTAAACGCAGGTGTCAACCGCGGCGTCTGGGAAGTCTTCGAACAAGACGAGAGCACCATTACCGTAAACGTCGTCTCCACCTTCCTCCTCGCCTTCGCCTTATTACCCAAGATGAAGGAGACGAGTCAGAAATTCAACACCAGGCCGACACTTACAGTGGTGAGTTCGGAGGTGCATGAATGGGCGAGTTTCGAAGAGAGGAAAGCCCTAGACGGCCAAATATTCGCGCGCCTAAACGAGAAGACTGTGGGCGGGAAGCAAGTCGGCCTGGGAAACCGGTATCAGGTTTCCAAATTACTGGAAATTTTGTTTGGTCGCGCCTTGTGCGAGCGTTACCCTTCTTCATCTTTCCCTGTAACGGTCAACCTTGTTAACCCCGGCTTCTGTCATTCGTAAGTACCCCTTCCCTTCCCTTACCACCTTTCTAACCTATGCCTTCCATTCCATCCTATCGTCATCCCCTCTTCCCTCGCGTACTAACATAGATCATAGCGAGTTCGGCCGTGAAGGCCCCGGCTTCCTCGCAATAATGCGTTTCCTGCTCGCGCGCACGACAGAAGTCGGAGCGAGGACGCTTGTTCATGCTGCGTCTCAAGGTGTCGAGTCGCATGGGAAGTACCTCAGTGATGCTCAGATTACGGAGCCGAGTGTGTATGTAAGGAGTGAAGAGGGGAAGAAGGATCAAGAGAGGGTGTGGAAGGAGTTGACGAAGAAATTGGAGGGGATTAGCGAGGGTGTTACGCGGATTTGATGTGGGCAATTGGAGGTGGATAGGACATGACGCCGTTGGTGGTTGGAGTTGTTGAGTGAACGTGGGGTATGGGCCCCAGATTGGAAAGTAGACTAGTCTGGGAATTGGGGGATATCGAGTGAATTTGAGTGAAATTTGCTGTTCCAGCAGCCTTTCAGTATCGCTTCGTCGTTTCCTTTTTTTCTGCTGGTTCACGGGTTAGTTGAGTGAGTGGAGGATCAGCTCATATGATAGTATATCACGATTCTCGAGGTCGGATCTAGGTGGCTATCAAGCCATGTATCTATCTCTATCTCACATACACACATTCTCTCTCTCTTGTACACACAATTTCTCTCCCTTATGTACTCTCTTACATGCACTTTTTAAGCTACTAAGATTACGTACACCTGTGAACTTTGAACCACTGCCGTAAAATCTCGTTTCTTTTCCTCAAGCTCCACTCCACTCCACTCAATCACACACTGACACTGCTTTGATACATCACCACCATGGATACTGACTTCGCAGGATTGGCGCCACAAAAATATGTCGACTCCATGGCGAATATGGACACGCCCCTCAGGACTAGAAAACCTGATTGGTCTCATGTGATTGAGGAACTAGACGGCGGTCAATTGATCTGATTGATCTATCTGAATTCAAATTGAGATAGCTCTTCCTGTATAGCCGTCACCAGAAAAACCTCAAAGTTCAGTATTATCACCAAACCTATGGCTTCAAGTACAGCGTCAACATGGATCTCATCAAATCAACTTGAATCAGATCAATCAGATGAGAGATTCAATATCTATCTGATGAGACTACCGCGATCAGTATGTAACATGCTAAGCCCGTTACACGCACTACGCTGTGAGCGTAGCTGTCGTCATGCGATTCCTGTTAGTGTTGTCACGCGATCTCCATCGGTCCATACTCGGTTCGTACCCCACCTACTCCTCAATTATTTATAGACCACTTCTCTCTATAGCTCGGTAGCAATTCCTAGCTGTTCATCAGGCATATTTCGATTAGTCATCTGCGCATTGTCATTGGTGCGGCCGTGGGGTCTATCCCTTTACGCATTATATCTGTTTAATCTATCTGCCAAGATTAAATAAGATCAATCAGATATCTGATGGCTCATCTGATTGATAGCAAGTTTGGCCTACACCCAAGAGCTCCCTCAGCAACCGCCAACTAGTCCTCATTCAGGAAAATCCAGCCCTACTACTCTCCTGCCCTATGCAATGCCTTTAACCAAGATTTTGCCAACAAAGGATCAACAGCTCAGCCATTACCTCTGTCCCCTCCACCAAACGCAAGAATATGGTGCTTGCCACAACCCCTGCCTTTGCTGCCAAGTATCGACTGGAGAACCAGGAAATCTAGGAAACAATCACCCAGTTCAAGGCTGCCCTCCCTATCCAACCTTGGCACAAGGTGTTTATCCACAACATCCCTACCTTCTTTTCCGCAAATGAGAGTCATGCTTAGCAGGTATAGTTTGTTTCAAATTGCTCTTTATACCTCTTGCTCTGTTAGAGAGGCAATGCACACCAAGCCTGTATGCTGCTCCCTTTCCCCTTTTCTTATCTTCCTTAGTGAGCTAGTAGCGGTTGCCTACAATCTGGAAGCCTTTGTTGAATCTAGAGATTTTAGACTTGATGATAGCCAGACTCTCATTTGTAGAAAAGGAGGTAGGGATGTTGTGGATAGCCACCTTGTGCCAAGGTTGGATAGGGAGGGCAGCCTTGAACTGGGTGATTGTTTCCTAGATTTCCTGGTTCTCCAGTCGATACTTGGCAGTGAAGGCAGGGGTTGGAGCAAGCATTATATTCTTGTGTTTGCTAGAGGTGACAGAGGCAATGACTAGGCTGTTGACTTCCTTGTCGGCAAAGGCTTGGTTGAAGGCATTGCATAGGGCAACAGGTTTAAACGGAGCTAGATTTTCCTCAATGAGGACCAGTCGGCAATTGCTGGGGGATTTCTTGGGTAGGAGTATAGCATTATTCTTCTTGGCCACTTGTTGCCAGTCTGATATTGTTGGCTAACCTATAGCTGCTGTTGTAACATAGCATGTCCCTTTGTGCGGTACGGCCTGCTTTGCCTAAATTCGGATATGAAATGCTACAACAATAATGTAGCGTTGGAATGCAGTTGTGTCGCTGGCAAGCTCCAAACCCCTGAGAATCAAAGAAGAACGAGACGAGACGACGGAAAAAAAGATGAAATATGTGGACGCTTTGGCAGCCACAAGCCCCACGGTGAAGAAAGGAAGAGGAGGGAAGGAGGTCGTTGGGACGTTTATAACCACCATGACCTAAGCGTTGATTGGCTGGATGCCGATAGGCCTCAAATTTGGCATTACTTCTAAGGTACCCTGTTGTCCAACGTCACCAGCACCCTACTGAACCGCACACGTTTCTGCATCGATTACGGCAAACACCATATATATTATCGGGTATGGAGTACGCTTTCGCGCAGTATTAGAGCTTCGGCTTTATGCTGACTTCGAGTCGAGCTGTGGATCGAGAGGGCCAGCTAAAGAGCTGCAGAAACTACCCAGGTAAGCCTCGAAAAGTATTGGTTACTCATCAAGCACCGCACATTTCACGTTCAAACGCGTCGGTCTTATAGATTTTTGAAAGATTTGGAGATCATGTTCGTACTAAGGTCCGCGAACGACTAGTTGTTATAACGCTATAAAAGGTTGTTCCCATTCCATCATCCCGTCATTCCCTAGTTCTTGAGTACATATCGGTACCTGGGAAGGCCCTTCTCGAAATCGACAATAACATCGTTGGCTTCAGACATCGGCCTGACTTGCACCCACGCCTTCAGGTCCGTCTTCTTCGCCAGCTCCAACATGTCGCTAATCTGCTGCCTGGTACCGATCAAGCTACCCGCAATCTTCAAGTTCTTGAAGATCAAGCCCATGAGGGAGAAGCTGGGCAATGGGTCATCGGGAGCACCGAGCTGCACGAATGTGCCGTTGACGTCGAGAAGGTTGAGGTAAGAGTCCATGGGGAAGGAGCCGGAGATTGTGGAGATGATGAGGTCGAGGGAGTTTGCGTTCTTGGTCATCCACTCGGGATCTTCACCGGTGGCGATGAACTCATCGGCGCCGAGTTCGAGGGCGTCGGCCTTCTTGCTGGAAGAACGGGAGATGGCGATGATCTTGTCGCAGCCAAGGGCCTTGGAGAAGAGGAGAGCGAAGTGACCGAGACCGCCAACACCGACAACACCAACGCGCTTGCCGGGGCCGGCGCCGTTGGTAACGAGGGGGTTGTAGACCGTGACACCGCCGCACATGAGCGGAGCAGCGAACTCTGATGGCAGACCCTCAGGGATAGGGATCGCAAACGCGGCAGGTCCACGCCAGTTCTTCGCATAGCCACCCTGGGCCTTGTCGCCAGTCTTGGGGTACTTGGCGTTGTATGTCATGGTGAAGCTGTTGCAGTTGCTCTCCTGCTTCATTTTGCAAGGCTTGCAGCCCTCGCAGCAATCGCTCTGAGCACCGACACCAACGCGGTCACCGACCTTCAGGTCCTTGACGTCGTCTCCGACACGTGTGACCTTTCCGATGATCTCGTGGCCAACTACGAGAGGGTAGTCTGATGGTCCCCAGCCGGAGCGGAGGGTGTGGATGTCGGAACCGCAGACACCGCAGTGGGTGATGTCCATCTCGATGTCGGTGGATTCGAAGGTCTTGGGGGTGTAACCGCCCCATTGCATGTTTCCATCGGCGGCGGAGGGGTCGTGGGCGACCCAGCCTTGGAATTCAGAGGTTGATGACATGATCGGTAGTTTGTGGTGTTGAGAAGAGTTGAGAGGAAGTGGGTTTGGATGGTTGGAAGTTACTTGGTTGATGGGAAACCTCGAATATATACACGCATCGCTATCTACAACACAAACTTCAACTTCGTTGCATTTGTCATGCGTGGAGTTGTGATGCACTAGAGTTTTGCTGCTTCGCCGATCTCCGCCGCTGCTATCAGACCCACTCAGACGAAGTTTCACATCCAGGCCGTATGTGCGCGACCATCGCCGTTGAGGTCGCCTTGACCGGAGCGGGAAGATCTTGCATCTCGAATGTGCTGGAATTTCAAGATTGATTAGAAATACAAGACCGGCGGTGTGTTGGGCGGACGTTGTGACGTCGGACTCCACGTTGCGCGCGTTCCAGGTGGTCTAGATAGTTGAAATTCCCCAAAAGGCAATAGTTTATCATAATGCTTGCTTAGCTCCCGCGCACATGGCAATCGAAAACTTCACTGCCGATGACATTTCAGGAACGTTGCGTTTGCATCTGGAAGGTTGTTCTCACCGGTCATACCAACACACAGTGCGGTAGTCATTTCGTAGTTTTTGTAAGTCTTTATTGCTTCAACATGAATCGTGCTCCGTCCATAACGCTCGGTAAGCAACGTATAGCCCTAGTGTACCTCCTTATAGAACTGAAACTGTATAAACGGATAGACCCGCAACCCTATGCCCGTCCACCACGCTCAACAAACAACGTATAGTCCTAATATACAGGCACTACCTTCTCAAAGAACTGCAACCGTATGCACAGATAGAACCGCGACCCGTGCCTGTCCACCACGCTCAATAAGCAACGCGAAGCCCCACTATCCAAGCACTACCTTCTCATAGAACTGGAACCGTATGTGCGGATGAATCGCGACAATCTCAGTCAGACGCGCGTCAACCCAGCCTCCCATGACACGCATCTTGTCCTCGTACTTGACATCCAGAAGCCCCAACTTGACATACGTCACCCTCTTGATCCAATGCTCACCCGCTTGCTTGCTTCGTCGAAGTCCCAATTTGACCGTCCCAAGCACCTCACAGGATCGCGCAACCTGCCCAAAGGCCCCAACAAGCTCTTGGAAGCGACGAACATTCTCTTTCCTCAGGGCTTTGTGATTGGGCTCGACGCTCAGTGAGAGGATATGCGGGCAGTGCTTGGCGATGAAGTGGAGAGATGTCGTTAGGCTCAAAACGGGGTTCCGGGGTAGCAAGGCGCTATGGTTGGGGTTGTTGCGGCTGTCAGCATCGATGGCCTCGGTCAGTGAGATGCGGCGGATGGAGGTAAAGTGGGCGAGATCCAGGCCTTTCATGGGGACTGTTACTAGCTTCCTATGAATCGTGTTAGCGGCGAAGAAAGCGAGGAGATGAGGAAGCCCAGACTTTGCAATACCGAGCATAGAGAACCCAGTAGCTCGCTTGTCAATCAACCCAAAACTGAAGGTGGCTGTTGTGCTCCAGTACAGTAGCTTCAACACATCTGCACGGAAAGCCTTGCTCACGTGAAGCAAAGCAGGCTCTACTTCACAGCCCTGAACACGGAACTTGGTAATCTTGCCGGGAATCTGAGCTGTAGTCCATGCTGGCCGCTTTCTGCCCGTCGTGCTGTCGAACTCCAGCTCGACGATGGCAGATTTGATCCCTGACGTCTGCGCAAATGCTGTGGCGCGAGTTTGAGTCGATCGGAAGATGTACGAGACTTCGTCCCAGGTCGCCTTGGCAAAGCCGTGTGGCAGGAACAAGTGTGTGTAGCCGAGGTGCTAGAATATCTTGGCGCGTATCTCGTACGGGAGCGTTTCGAGTGGGGAAAGACGACGTGAGGATGTTGTTCATGGGGCACAAGTCGTATTAGAGGGAACCAATGCGGTGCTAATGGATGCGACTGACTCCGTCTGAATTGACTGAGACGCGTTCGACGACGGCGAAGCTGCATCAAAGGAGGTAGCCGCCGAGCGCTTCACCAAACCCCGCAAGCGATCCATGGTCGCGGATTGTAGGTTCAATGGGGTTGAGTGGTATGGCTTGGTCTGGGGGGTCGAGAGTGATGGAGTTGAGTCTGTTCCGATCTCTTTGCAACCACGTGGTGTGAGCGTTGAGAGACGCTTGCTAGTCCTCCCTGCTGCTCAAGTCCTACATTCCCAGAATGGGAGTAAAAGCCTCTTCCACAACCTCTTGCGGCTTAATGCCGCAGTCGGTTCTGACAATTTTGATGCCAAACGAGTACAACCTCTGCTTGACGCAATCCTCAAACATCAGCCCAACAAATTTGTCTATGATGCAGTCTACAATGCCGTCACCAAATTGACGCCTCTATCCCGCCCTACCTTGTCCTTCCAACAAACACCCCTGTCCATCAATACGGGCAGCTTTGCAAACTCAACAGAGCACCGCAAATATGTAGAAGGTGTGCTGAAGGAGGAGCTAGGAAACCTGCATGTTGGCATATCCGGTTTCTTTGAGGCGTTCTTTGGAGATGTGCCAGGTCTGAGATTGGCGGCACAGGCTGTGTTTGACAAATGCAAGGAAGGAGATAGCCCACTCTTCTGGGTAGAGAGCGGCTGGCAGGGCTGGCCTGAAGGGGCAAAAGAAAAGGATGTTCTGAGCTGGTTTGCCCCACTTACAGACCAGCTTTTGAACCTTGCAGAAGGGCATTGGCCGGTGTCAGGAAACCGGCGGCGACCACTAGCACAGCCCTATCAGCCTCTGCAAGGATCTACCGCCAATTGCAAGCTAGACATTGGCTTTGTGGACAATCCAAACGCCGGCGTAGACTCAAAGTGTTGATGGTCACAGATCCTTATACCTAGAGAGCTCAAAAGCAACCTGTCAGCTAACAAAGCGTCTAAGGCGTGGCTCAACCTTGGCCGATACGCGAGGGAGGTGCTAATTGCTCAAGACAGCCGCCGCTTTGTTCTTGGCTTTACCCTCTGTGGATCTGTGAGGGTCCGTCCGACTAGAGGTTACAAGCAAAGCTGGAAGGCTAGATGTATGGTATGTAGTCGGGGGATGCAAGGTTGGTTCTCTGGAATGAACGGGATCAGGATTGGAGGGATGATACACAGACAGTGGAGGGGGCTCTCTGTCATGCGTATCAAAGAGGAGGGATGAAACAAAGACAGTAGAGGGGGCTCTCTGTCAAGCGTATTGAAGAGGAGGGACAATGCAAATGCAGTAGAAGGGGCTCTCTGCAAAGCGTATCAAAGATAGAACAGTAGTATTGCTTTCACTTGATGAGTTGAACACGTCAAGCCATAAGGGCTCTCTATGCTGTCTATATACTATATCCTGTGGCTAGTGTGTCTCGTTGTCTCTGTTGTCTTGTTGCGTGGTGTCTCAAGACTGCTGCACCAAGACTGCTGCTGCTGCACCAAGACTGCTGCTGCTGCACCAAGACTGCTGCTGCTGCACCAAGACTGCTGCTGCTGCACCAAGACTGCTAGATGGATGCGCCAAGACAATTGGGGCAGCTAAAAGCGGGAGCGGCACGGCTGTCATCCATTTGCGGGTTGACAGCCGCATACCAATAGTATGGTAGTCACATGTCATGCTGGGGCCGCCCCTTGCTGCCATATCTGCGGAGTGGGTCAATGCCTGTGATTCCATAAACCTCAACCCGTTGCATGTAAGTTTCTGGGCCGTAACAGATCTCTTAATGCAATTATGGACATTTGATCAACTCAGCGGCATTGCCTCTGAGCAATTTGACATCAATAAGGATAGACTGCAGTTTGTTCCTGCAGTGCTAGGGTTTCTCTGGATAAACAAGGAACAGCTAGGGTTCAACCCAACCATCACTACAGTTGGAGACAAGCGGTACATTGAGATTGAGTGGAAAAGAGGAAAAGAGCGCCTCGTCATTGACAGGTTAATAAAACGGGTGCCTTGCGTGGCTGGTTGAGCAACAACCTGCTGGAAAGTTTACAAAGAAGAAGATCCTAACACGCTGCTTATTGTCAAAGATTCATGGCAGTATCCGGAGTGCAAAGAGGAGGGCAAACTGCTGCGCAAGGCAACCAAGAAGGGGGTGAGGAACATTGCAAGGTACTTCTACCATGAAACAATCCGTGTAGGCAGTTAAGACAATGACATCTGCGCAAACGTACGGAAAGGCCTGGACATAACAAAGGCAATGAACTATAAGCCAGAGAAGCCAATGCCGCCACTAAGCACAACCGGACACTGGGCCTTGCAGAAAGACAGAAGCAGCAGCATCCCCGGGTGGAAGTGGTTGTCAAGCTGCGCAGGAATTCTACTACCACCTAGCAAGTGCACTTGCTTGAGCTCTCTAATAAAACGTGCTATTGCAAATTGGGTACACTGCCGTGTCATCGTCCGCAACTATGGGAAGGCTATTTAAAAAACAAGCTCTCAAATCAGTCTGCTTGCTGCATTCAAACAATGCATTGAAGGGCATGAGTTGTTACATACACAAGCGTGCATGCTTCAACGCAACATCTCACTGAACAATCTCATGGTGAACAAAGATGACAAAAACCCCTCCTTGCCCGCGTTCCTGATTGATCTTGACCTTGCAATCAAAGAACAGCGGGAAATGTCTTTGGGAGCGCATGGGAAGACTGGAACTTGAGCATTCATGGCAATTGGGGTGCTTCTTGATGAAGAGAACCATTTGTTCATGCACAATCTCGAGTCGTTCTTCTAGGTTCTCTTCTGGATATGCATTCACTATGATGGGCCAGCCAAAGATGTTGGGGCAACAGAGTTTGAGAAGTGGAATTATATGAACATGGAGGAGTTGGGGGAATTAAAATCAGGGCTTGTTAGCATGGAAAGACATTTCCTTAACCAAATCACAAAGGCCTTCATGCTGTACTACCAGCCATTGATTCCATATGTCAACAGCCTGCAACGGGCAGTCTTCCCAATAGATAACCTGTGGGAGAACAAAGACAGGATATTGTACTCTTGAATGAAGGAGATTCTTTGGGCAGTGAAAACGGACTTGGAAAGCTCAGAGTAGCCACTACAGCAAGTAGCAGATTGTGTTAGCGTACTTGTATGATACGTCTCGTTATTAGTAGGATCTTTGAGTATTCTTTCATTGTCTAACTGACTGAACTGACTGCCAAGACTCAGTTCAGTCAGTCAGCTTTCATTCACTCTGAACTGACTGACTGACGTTGACTGACGTTGGGCTGTTTTGAAGCCATATTTTGTAGTTACTATAGCCGCTTTTAGTGTTGCTTGTTGTTGTAATCACAGCGCAGCGCTAGCTCTACACAGGTTAGCTAAGTGGACGCTGGGCTAATCAAAGTTTATCGGGTGCGCTAGTCTCACCCGGCAAGCTTAACACGTCGTGCTCTCTGAGGACAATTGTGACATTTAAGATACCTTCTATTCAAGGGAGCAGGAGGTTGGCCGGTTGATCATTTGCTCCGCGACAATAATGAAGCTATAATACTATTAGCAAATTCCATTGCCACGGTATGTTTTAGTGTACTTTATGTCTAACCTTTCAAACTCAAGCCTCTGCCGCCTTGCCGAATGCGATAAGCCAGTGCGTATACTATCAGAGGAAGAAGTTTCAAAAATACAAGAGCAGCTATCTCAGTTTGACGTCAGTTAACTCAGTTCAGTCAGTTTAGTCAGTCCGCGGGCGGCAGCGATGTCAGTTCAGTCAGTCAGTTTTAATTCACTCAAAAATTCTTTGCAGTCAGTCCAGTCCAGTTCGATGACCTCTAAAACCTCAGTCAGTCAGTCCAGAGGCCTCCGGACTGACTGGTAGCAAGTCTGGTTCTAACCAAACAAGTCAAGTTTAGAGCGGTGACTTGCTTTACTTGCTTGTTGGAAAGTCTGCAGAGCAATATGCCAAAACTGTCAGCCGCTTCAAGGATGAAGGCCTTAATGAGGCGTGCAACGCATGGGCTGATTTCTTCAAGCTCCGCTGCGCTGACTGCCCAACCTCAGTCAAGTTCACCGACAAGTTTGGCGCTACCTTAAGCAAGTTGCGAGACATGCAACTCGGCCTCCCAGACAAGGGAGTGATCTACCAGTTTATCCTTGCCATTGAGGACATTTATCAGGACTACGCACGAGTCATCCGGCGTGACATGCGATCACGCGGCGTCCTTACACTGGACGACATGATCAAGGAGATCTGTAAAGTAAGAAGTTATTCATTAATCTACAGTGAGATGTAGCATTAAGTACTGTTTACTAGCAACCTGTTCTTTCCGTAACTGAGGTCCTCGCAGCTGCTGCTGCGTCTGATTGCACAGGTAACACTTGCTCTCAACAAGGTAGCGCCTGCTCTCAATAAGATCAACAACAAAGCAACAACAAAGCTTGACGCAATGATCCAGTTAAGGCCCATGCTTTTGTTGTCAAGACACAGAAGTAGCTCGCCGAGGGTAACAACAACAACAGCAACCCCCCAATAGCCACTAAGCCGGGGGTGGGCAAGGTGGTTGCGGCCACGGCCCATTGTGCGCAAGGTCTTTCACGATAAAGTTCTCCAGGTCCTTGTTCTGTGTGGAGCTGTATTGGTAGCCATTATATAGCTTGATCACTTGCTTGAGCAAGGAAAGGCGATTCCTGATTTTTGTGTTTCTGATGTTGTCCTCAAGCAATCCTGTTCTTGTGGCGGCAAGCCAGCGAAGGAAGAGCCGCACTCAAAACACGGTTGGTGCTTCACGGAAGATCGGTTCAACGGGCTCTTGCAAGATTGATTCGGTAATACTAAGATGTCTGCGAAAAAAATACACAACATAGGCTAATGACTCACTTGGCTGAGAGTTGCATAGTGTACGAGTACGCTTTGAAGCTTGACGGAATCAACATTGCCTGGATGTCCTCTGTCGTGAGCGCGGCAGGTGCTTTCTCCTGTTGAACAAGGGAGCGCAAGTACGGAACTTTAATTTTAGACTTCTTGTTAGGAGCAATGGTGGTGACGGTGACAAGAAAGTATCACAAAAGCGAGGGTGTCGAAAGGATATAGAGCAAACAAAAAGGGGGAAGCGATCACCTCAGCCATGGCGGTATTCATGTTAAAACAGCGCATGCTGAGTTGGAAGGCTGCGACAGCAATCTGGATCCTGCATACGGGCACGGTGACGGTTTACGGGTTGCGGCGTGGGTCCAACAACATGACCGAGACGAGTAACCAAAGAAGAAAACCAGTTAATTGACCCCAACACAGAATTACGAGAGTTGACAGATCGCGGGGGAGAATCTATTTTCAGTGTCCTATAGTCGTATGTGAAGGGCTAACAATATGTTTAATAAATAACCTTAATGTAGATCCCATGCGAGTGGGCTACCCCATTAAGAAATGGCTAATACTAGACCAATACGACCATGCCACCACAAAGCAACACGCAGCCTATGATGAAGGCATATTACAGTTTGCTATCCAGGGTACTATTGAAGACCACAAAGAGAGCAAAAAACGCGTTATTGCAGCCTTTGGTGTACCTCGAACCACCGTCCAATACCGACACGACAGAGCCCTCCCAGGATGCAATTTCAAGCCTAATTTGAAGAAGCTAGATACGATAGAGGAGGCGCTTGTCCAACAGATACTTGACCTAAATCAACAAGGGATAGAACACATGCTGCGTATGTAAAACTTGCAACATTGATGTGACCAATCACAAGAGGTTTTATTGGACCGATCGCAGTTTGCGCTTCAAATCTTTTGACGGTCACTCTGCGACTGAAAAGCTTCCTGCGGAAGCAATCATGAGGCGAGATAAGTCCGGGCTGGAATAAACCCAGTAGTAGCGTTTCACGTGTGAGTATGAATAACGAATTCCCAGGGGAAATAAGAATTAGTAAATCAGCGGTTGAGGGGGAAATCCCCGAGTTGGAAACGAAAGCGAAAAAATTTGAAGAAACTCATAATTCATAGCCATGGTATATATAACGACGACGCTATGATAGCGAGGTGGGAAACTCTAACAGCCCTTGGGCAGCAGCGTATATACAAAGACCGATCCATCCACCAACTTCTCAACAAACCATCTCCTATTCGTACAGGAAAGCTTATACAGCCTTCTCGTTGTACTCGTTGTACTGCGCGCTCCGCTTGCGGGAAGCTTCCTGCTCGATGTCGGTCAAGCTCGCGCGGCGGGTATCGGCATTCATATCCCGGACGTCCTGGAAGGAGACGGAGGGAACGAAACCAGGAGACTTCCAGGCCTTGGAGACCTTGCCGTAGAGCTCGTCGACCTGCTCGAGCGAGAGACCCTTTGTCTCGTAGATCATGCCCCAGACGAAGAAGATGCAGACGAAGCAGCATCCGCCCCAAACGAAGAAGACTTTGGCTCCCATGTTGGCATTTCCCGGTCCGGAGTTGACCATATATGGTGTCGCGTATCCAATTGCAAAATTGAGGAGCCAGTTGGAGGCCTTTGTATCGGTTAGTGCGTGTTCTAATGTATAAAAGTGTAGAGAAGGTTGGGGGAACTTACGGTTGTCATGGAGAGAGACTTGGCGCGGACCTTGAGCGGGAAAATCTCGCCGGTAACGACCCAAGCGACGGGGCCCCACGAACACGCGAAGAAGAAAATGTAGATGCAAACGAAAGCAATCAGAGCCTTCTGTGCAGACAAATTGTCAATACCTGCAACAGTACCAGTGATGGCAACGATGAACTGGCAGACAGCCATGCCGATGGCGCCGAACAGCAATAGGTTGCGACGACCCCACTTCTCGACAAGGTAGAGACCAGGGAACGTAGATGCGACGTTGACGCAGGAGGTGATCATGGTGACGATGAAGGGGTTCCTGATACCGGAGTTCTTGAAGAAGGATGTTCCATAGTAGAAAATGAAGTTGACACCGGTAAGTTGCTGGAGGGACTGGAGCAGGCAACCAGTAGCGAGACGCTTGCCAAGGTTACCCTTGAAGCAGTCGGCGTAGGTGGCCTTTCCGAGAGACAGCTCGTACTCGTGGTTGGCAGTGATCTCAGCCAACTCCTCAACAAGAGCCGGATGGTTGATATCGAGCCTTCGGAGGGTGGAGAGAGACTTGGCAGCGTTCTCAGGGCGGCCCTTCTTGATGTACCAACGAGGAGTCTCTGGAAGCCAAATGCAGCCGAAGAAAAGCACAATAGCCCAAGCAAACTGAACGGCGATAGGGATGCGGTACGAGCCAGTATCGTTTCGGTCCTTGGTGGAGTTGTTAACAATGGCAGCAAGCAGGAGACCGATGGTGATGGCAAGCTGGTAGCAACCGACGATAGCGCCACGAATCCATTTGGGAGCAGTTTCGGATTGGTATAGGGGAATGGTCGCACTGATCATACCGACACCGTAACCCGCAAAGAAACGTCCAGCAACGAACATGGGGATAGCAGTAGCAGCGGTTTGAAGGATTACACCGACGCAGAAGATGATATTGCTGACCACGAGACCCATGCGGCGACCCAGGAAATCGGCGGTGGGGGCAGCGGTCAGGGCACCGAAGAAAGTTCCAGCGGAAAGAATCGAGACGATTAACGACGTCTGCTCGGCGGTGACATCAGGCAAGTTGTCGTCGGGGTTGATATAGCCGGTACTGAAGAGGTTTCGCCAATGGTTCATACCCAGGATACCACCAATGGTACCAGTATCGTAACTATGCACGTTAGATGGTGTCTCCAACATGAAGCTGATAGATGCTTACCCAAACAAAACACCACCGAAGGCGACGAACAGCCCGACAATGATAGCGGGGACAGCCGAACCGGCTGCGCCCTCGGGCTTCTTGATCATAAGCCCCATGATAGGCGATTGTCGCCGAGTAGGGTAAGAAGTAGGGTAGGAGGAGACGACTTCTTAGTCTGAAGAGGACGTTGTGCACTCGGATGAGGATGAGTGTTGTTCATGAGGTGGGATGTCCATCCTTAAGTACGTCTGGGGAACTGCTGCCACGAATCCGGGGGGAATCCCATGGGCAAGCGTCTAGTCTGGAGGCTGACCGCATGGGGCTGTCACGCTAGTGACATGATTGGGTGCTGGGCGGAGGTCGGATGGAGAGTGGGGAACTGAATTAGTGGTTCTAGTAGTGCTAGTTCTCGAGCTAGAGCGGACTAGGCGGGGGGCCGCTCATACGCCGTCCATCGTCGCGGTCGCGATCTTGATCATCGTGGACCAACTACCGACGGTTTTTTCCGCAGGCTGGATTCAAGGGAACAGTAAGGTCGAGATACAGAAAGTACTACAATGCTCTATACATGGTTGATAGTGTTTTTGGAAAATGGCCAAGTCCACCACTCACGAACTGTGACCCGTTACGAGTCCATTTCCTGGGGTAGTATGCGAGCTTGTGGCGAAATTAAAACGCATGGCTTGATAGCCCGCTAGAGGATAGCCTAGTACGTAGCGAGCAAAATCTGTCAAACCACGTTCGCACATTCGCAGAACCACTGGCCATAAGTTACCGATCATAGATTCATAAGCAAGCAAGCAATCTTGCGGGAACAGCACACTGTCTGCATACTTTGGAAGGCTGTTTGTTCATCAGAGACCAAAGCAAGACATAAGCAAGACACAACCACCAGAGGTTGGGTACCCAGAAAACTGAAGCCGACGAGGTGCCGACCAAAGGGCCGAACCATAGTGCTTGGCGGTTATAAGGAAACGAGCTCGGGAGTGCGAAGTCGGCTCTACCTGGGCAAATGCCTGTCCGATGGACACGTGAGAGCTTGAGCGTCGGAGGTCAAGGCTTCTCAATAGCTTGGCCCCGTATAATCCACAACTGCTTACGGCAAAGCATGGAAGAATCTGGGTTCTGGAACGCCTAAGTATCGCGACTTTGGTCGTAGTCTGGTCACGCCGGCTCCCATGATGATAGGATCTGGGGGCGGAGCGGAGGTTGGAGAGGTTAGGGCCAGTAATAATGTAGCAACTTTTGCTTCTGGCCCTCGTGTGGATGGTGGGGCAGCGGGGTGCCTTAGTTCCCTTGCCCGCGGAGGCTCAACAAGCACTTGATTGCCGCGCTTGACTGACGCCTGGTTGCGTCGCGCGGTCTCGATCCGCCATTTGGGTAGACTCCCGAGTCACGGGCAGACTCCCGGGAGGATTTGGTCGCACCAGCTTGGACCAGGGTCCAGAGTTGGCAATGCCGCGGTAATTGGCCTCTGGGATCGGCGACTCCGTTCAACGACGGGGGTCCGTTGAGGCTGCAAAAGCCGGTTGGTCATGCGGCTGCGCTGGAGCCGCTCCGAGATCGTGGCCACGTCGGGCATGGTCAAATCTGGTTGATGGGCGCGGTGTTACAACCATGTCTGGAGCTGTCTCCGCCGACCACGCGACGCCACGCGGGGACTTTACCTGGGGTGAGGGCATGGGGATCACGAGGATGATTTTGAGATGCTTCATGGTCAATGGGTGGGTTGATGGTGTTTGTCATGATGATGCAGGTGCTATCAAGCTCGGCCGCCGAGCATGTTAGCTTGGCAAGATCACAAAAGGCATTTGTGATATCAAACCTTGGACTCTGTGCCCGGCGCTTGAGGGCAGACCGAAGCTGCGCTCTTTTCGGAAAGACATTGTTACCCTTCAATCGCTGCTTGTAGCTCAATGGACTGCTCAAGGAGTACCGTCAACACAAACCTTCCCACCTCAAAGCCAAGCGCTGTGGCTTGTCGCATTCGCTGTTGCGACGACGATCTCTCCCAAGTCGATGGAGCTGGGCAAGAACGCTTATGACAATGTTTGACGCTCAAGAGGATCACCTCGGTACCTAGATCGATCGACGCAAGCCACACGATCCTTCCGGGGGCATTTTGTGGAAGTGACGAGTGGAAGAAACGCTCAAAAAGAGCAGCAAGTCCCTTCGGACACTGCCATCATTCGTCGCCATGTAGAGCAGCTACCGACGCCTGGTACAGTCTTGAAAGAACAGCAAGACGACTGCAAGGCTTGAAGAAGCTCGCAAAGCAACTCGCGCAAAGACAAAATCATTCATCATCTTGTTGTCACCAACTACGAGCGAACAGGACCAGGGTGGAATAAACGCGAAGAAAAGTGAGCAAGGAAAGCAGTGAGTCCCCCTAGGCACACTATTATCATTTGTCAAGGACAGCCGTCCCATGTGCGACATTCATGCCATCGCTTACATCGAAAAGAGTGTCAGTTGATAATTAGATTAGCTAAGCAACCCAAGAAGCAGCGAATCGCTTCTCGCTCAACCCACCAATCCCAACGCGGCACCACCGCGTCGCGGTTTCCACAACGCGTCCGCCAGCGTCCCACCTTCACCGCCTCGGATTTGTTCCTGTCACCACCAACAATGGCCGAAGAAAGAGCAACACCCCTCCCCATGCATGAGCCCCCCTCGCTCCCCAACTCTCCTCTACCCAAACGAACCAAAGTCATCGATCCCACACCATTATCGCACGCAGACATTCTCCCCAGAGGCGACGATATCTCCGGCACTGCTACCCCAACACCTTTAGCAAACATATACAACCCAGACATTTCAAACATGACAAACATGTCAGCACTCCAACCTGAAGCCCCTGCGGCCGCGCAACAACAACTGCAAGTCCAGCTTCTGAGCACGAATGCACGGGCACCGACAAAGGGTAGTCTGTACGCTGCGGGCCATGATCTCTACTCCGCAAAGGACGTTATTATCCCAGCGAGGGGCAGGGCGTTGGTGGCTACGGAGATCAGCATATCTGTGCCTGTGGGTACTTGTACGTCTACTTCCTCTTTCGGTTCCTTTTACCCTTTTACTTCAGCTTCATCTTCCCTCCCCAACAATCACCCCCCATACCCCGATGATCTGATCGCTAACATGGTGATTACGACAGACGGCCGCGTAGCACCCCGCTCGGGCCTCGCCTTCAAACACGGCATCGACACGCTCGCCGGCGTCATTGACGCAGACTACCGCGGCGCCGTCGGCGTCATCCTCGCCAACTTCTCCGACGACGACTACGCCGTCAAGGCCGGAGATCGCATCGCCCAGCTCATTGTCGAGAAAATCGTCATGCCCACAGTCGTCGTCGTCGACCAACTCGATGCCAGCGTCAGGGGTGCGGGGGGCTTTGGGAGCACTGGGACGGGATCTGCAGCGGTGCCTGCAGCGAGACCTTCGGCTGGCGCTGGAGCGGGGCCTGCAGCGACAATGGATGGGGCGTAGGACGACCCGGATAGTCCTCACGCTAATGCGCCGGCTGCACTGGGGAAAGGGGATATCTTTGCGTCTGGGGGACATTTGCCCTAGGCCGTGTCTCGCGATATGGCCGGCTTGGAGGGACGGGGCATGACTGAGCATTGGATATGGAATGGAATGGCATGGCATGGTATGGTGGTATTGTTACGACACATTGCAAGCACACCGAGACGATGGACTAGATCGTAATTCTATGAAACGAACATGGCATTATAAGCTTATTTTCTTCCCACTATCCCCATCCTTCACCGCTCGTGGCCTGAACCTCTCCAAATCCGGGGGATCAAGCAACTCCCTGACATACCTCGGCACCGTAACTTCACTAGCATTCATCAACGCCAAATGTCTCTTCCTCCCCTTTTCTTCCTCCGCCTCGCCACCCTCCCCCCTTCCATCCTTCTCAGCCCGCGCATCGTACACCGCCATCTTCCCATCACACGTCTCCGTCGTTTTGGTAAGAATGGCCTGCATCGACGCTAGCACTTTCTGACACGCTTTCGCGAGCGGTAAGTCTTCCGCCGCGACATTATCGGGTGACCGCCAGCTGGTTTTCGCGTGCAGGTCCAAGTCTGGGGTGGAGGCAGCGTGGACGGCTTCAATGAGGCGCGGGATGGTGAGCGCGGCGAACATGTCGCCTGTTCCTGAGAAGAAGAGGGGCAGTTGAGGGGTGTCTATGCGGAAGAGGCGGGGTTTGTGGTCTGAGGTTGCAGTTGAGCCGATGATTGTGAGGGTTTCGATATCCTTCAAGTCGATTTCAGGCGTGTTTGGTGCCTCAGAGGGTTTGGTGGGCCATGCTGACGGGTGCGAGGTCGCTGCATCGAGGTGCTGTTGTGAGTCGGAGGGCGTGTGTGTGCCGGTTCCGGCTTTGGATACGGGTCTCGAGGGTAGGGTTTGGTTGTCGGGGGTGAGGCGGAGGGAGGTGATGATTACGTGGGGGATTTGGTAGGTTGTGTGGAGGACTTGGATTGCTGCGGCAAGGGACTTGAGGTCGGTGATTGGAGTATCGGAGAGGAGTCTGAAACTCTTCATTAGCAATTGTCCGCGCTAGAGTAATTGAGTGGCGCACTCTGCTTCAAACTGGTTGGGCAGGATGAGGTCTGCTTCGCGTAGCAGCGCCTTGTATTCGGGTACCTCATCCTCAGGGATGTAGAGCTTGCCGTTGTCGCCCATAACTGGGTCGAGCACTGCGCTGCGTCAGTCCTACCCAATGTTACCTTCCAACCCTACCCACCCCAGAAGAAGCTGCCAGGCTTTGTCCCCGCATTGAACTTGATGTCCCTGCCAATTGTCCCTATCGCTTGTACGGCTTCCGCACTGGGCATGTATCCCGTCAAGAGAACATCGAAGTTTGTGAGGTTCGACTGGCGCAGGCCTTCGTAGAGTTCGAGTATTTGCGCGGCTGAAGTCTTCGTGCCTTTGACCTGCTTGTATGCAGTGTGGTTGCCTGTGCTATCTTAGTCATCGGGCACTTCACGAGAGAGTCCCCGCTGAAGCATGCTTACTGTAGTGCACTGTGTTGATCGCAGAGACGTCGCAACCTAGAGACTGCATCACGAAGGTCGCCATCTTGTTGCCAACATAGCTCAGGTCGAAATCAGCCAGACGTAGGCTTGCGTGGAGCAAGCGACTCACCCATGGACGACCTGTCGCGAATTAGCTGCGTGCTTCTGTGGTTCTACGCGTGAGTCTTACATGGCTGGCGATGGCAAGCACGCGCGTGTCTGGTATTATTGTATCAAAAGCCATGTTTGCGTTGACGGACAGCACTAAGAATGAAGCAGAGTGAGAAGCGTAGGCGGGATGTGTAGTGTCAATATACGGTGTTGATTGCTTATCTGAAATTTTATCTGAAATTCCGCGATGACATGAAATCCTTGGTGGGGTGGTAACCAGCCTTTTGTGCCTAGGGCGCGGAACACCAGCGATGCGCGTTTCTCGCCAACCTAGCACGCGGGGACCTTGAACCTAACAGACGCTCGATATGCATGTAATCTACAAGCCATTGCGCCGCAAATCCCCCACATCTATCCTGAAAACATGCCGCTCGTGTCCAATCATTGATGAAGTCATGGGTGCGGTTACTCCTCGTCGCCAATCTGCGTTGTGTTAGTTTAACTCGGTTGTGCAGGAGAGTAGATAGTACCTTGGGCGCGAGGTAGAACCTCAAATAACTCTGATCTTGCAGATCATATTGGACAAGGAGAGGGACCTCGCTCGACAGGCTGAGCTGGACCGTCCCCGACAGGCCAGTGGCTTTGCAGAAGTTGACCAAGTACTTCAGCGAAAAAGTGAGGGAGACGGGCTCCGTCATCTCGATCTTGACGGTTTCGTTTGGCTTGTCCACCTTTTCGATTTGCTTGAGGAAAACAGAGCCTGAGCCGATGTCACCTTGGCAGGCAAACTTGACTCCTTCTTTCGAGCACTCAATCGACACTGGAGCCGGGTTAGCCCAATGCGCGATTTCTAGCGGTGTCATGCCGTTGCATGCAAAACGTACCTGACTCTGACAGCGCACTCAAGTCCCTGCAGATACGCTGGAACTCGACCGATGGCATAGTGATAGTCGCCGCATAGTCGGTCTCCGGGATACCCAGATGCTCCTGATCGATGTCCATGAGCTTTATGTCATACTCGCTGATCCGGTCCGCATCTTTGGTCTCGAAGACCAGGTTGACGACGTCGGGAGCATCCTCTGCCTTGATGGTAAGCCAATCCTCGGTTCCAGCCGCTTTGAGCACCTTTGTGAGGGAGCCGAGGTTGATGCCGAGGGCGATGTTGCGGTCGCAGCGGTATGGAGCAAAGGCTGCGGACGAGAGCAGCATGGAGACGAGGGCGACGTGCGAGTTGTCCATGGCCTGCAGCGCGATGCCCGAGTCATTGCAGTCAAAGTTGCAGTCTTGTACAAGGTCCTTGATGGCTTCGACCACCTAGCACTGTGTTAGGAGAGCGTCTACATTCGTGCCCAGCTGTGTTTATACCTTCTTGAGCACATTGGCCTGTTCTAAGCGTGCTTCGAGCACTACACATGGTTAGCTGCATTTGCATGTGGTTGGAGACAATGCGTACTCTTGGCGGTCAATGGAGATGATTAGATTACAAGAAAGCTGAGAGGGTATACAAGCCGCTGTTGTGAGAAGGGCAGTTTGTGGTCGAGGCAGCAAGCAGCGGAGGGGAACGCGGTCTGGTAGGCGAAACGCGTCCCGACGCGCTAGGAAATCACTTACGCATGGGTCACAGAAAGCCTGAGAACTGCCAAGACCTCAGAAAGGCACCGATCCAAATGTCTCAGGGTCATAATGGGTTCTTGATTTAGACATGTATAGGCATGTCAAGATACCCAAGATTCGATTGGTAAAATGGAAACACATATGTCAGATCATGCGAATAGCGGCTAGTTTGTTCAAATCAAGGCGAAAGATGCTTGAAGAATATCTGGTTCCGAAGTTTGCTCTGAAGCGGGTATCGTGATAAAACAGCGTTTGGCTGTTGATGAACTGGAAGCGCTCGCCGTTTGATAGGGCAATGCGTGTCCTTACAAAAGGCCTGGTGATTCTCCTCCTTCCATGGAGCGAGAGCTCCTTCACCGCAGAGTGACACTGCTGAGGTTTGTTCCAACTTCAATCGCATGACTGAGATCAAATAGCCGGGTATATCGATACTTCCCCAGCCTGCCAGTTCATCCCAGCTCATCCGTTGTGGCCATGTCCTCTCCTTCAGCCAATCACTGAATCCTTGTATCCACACATCTCCAGCCCCCGACTATCCTTACGCCCTAACCAGCCCATAAAACAGCGTCCAAGTAAGCACAAATCCACTCAAACCCCCAAACACATCGCCCAGCCATAAGTCCCCCAGCGGCCGATAAAAGTAAGCGCCCGGCTTGCCGTCCGTCTTGAGCGCAAACAGCAGCACTGACACCACCAACGACGCGAGTATGTAGAAGATGAAGCCGGCGTAAGACTCGAGGCCGAGGGTGCCGGCGGCGACGCCGAAGAGCGAGGCGGTAAGGTTGCGGATGTTGGAGATGACCTGTGGCAAGAAGTGTGAGTATGTGTGAGGGAGACGAGTCAGAGTACGCAGGAGGGGGCGCTAGGTAGGATTTCTAGTCTAGCATGGTGGGCTGGTGCTGGGGGAGGGAAGCGTACCTGGGTGTTGTGCTGCACGCTGCTCGCGACTATTGGGTTGATGGCGAGCTGTCGCTCTTCATTTAGGGCTGATGCTGCCATTGTTGGTATAGTGTGTCGGTATAGTCCTCAAACCGAGGAAGTGCTTAGGTGCGCTGGTGATCGATTCAAGGGTTCGGCCGTGTAGTTCCTCCGCGCGCTGAGGCTCGATGCAGGCTCGAATGCAACGGTGGCGGTAAGTAGGCCGAATACAGAACGGTCCGAGTGGCTTGCACGAGTTCGCCTTCAGCTTGCCGAGGATATCTACAATGTCAGTTATTGCGGAATGTAAGCGCTGTAGCACACACAGTGCTGGTGAATCGGGGTGGAGTGCAGCCGGTTCCACTCTCTAGCGCCATGTCCGTGCAAAACCCCGTTGATGACATACATCCGCGGATTCTTCGGACCACACCATATTGCACCACTATCAGGAAATTTCACTGCAAAAATGGGAATTCTTCGACATGGAGAGGAAAGAGGCGATTTATTGCTGTAACTAGCTAGGTTCATACACGCCGGGTCCAAGATGATGTTACATTTGCTTCTACTTGCGAGACAAGAGTGATGATTCCTAAGTATCTAAGCATTCTCGTAAAGAAATCCGTAATCATCAAGATACCTAAGAGGATCAGCTTGGGATTTAGTGCTGGGAGTTCATAACCTACTGTTCGAGATGTCGAGGCAGCGAGTGGTTGGGGTGCTCCGCCGCTGCTCGTAAATAGGACATAGCTTGATGGTAGTACCGATCGTTGACCCTGGAGGACGTCACATTTCCAAGACTCATGAACGCCTCTGCAGCCTGAGCTCGTTAGCTGCTATCAGTGGAAGCCGTGCATGGGTAAGAATTACCATTGTCAGAAGATGCCCGCTGGCAACCCCCTGCGCGTCGGCTGCACTAACTGCACGCTGGAGGTAATCGGTAGCTGGCAACAATAACACTCGTGCCTGAACGTAATCTGCCAAACCAAGACGCAGCTCAGTTTCGGCTAGGGTTCTTGTTGTTGCATTCGGTTGTCCGAACGTACTTCCTTCGCTGCTAGAAGATCCAGTCTCTGTTCGGGCAATGCCTGCCAGAGCCTTCTGAGCTCGCAGCAACCAGTTTCGGCCGATCACTGAGATAGTCAGTAGTGGAGACCCAGTTGGACAGACCGCTCACAAGACATGAGGTCAAAATCCTCAGGGTACACCTGCAGCAAGGTCAATGCTTGCCGAAGACACCAGTCTGCTATATCCTGGATAGCACCGTTATCTGCATCAGAAAAAGCCACGCGCTGGAAAACGGTTATTAGGGGCAACTGCCAGCGCTTCCGTGCCTCGTTAGGAATTGTATCGAGTAGATCCAAGGAAGAGGTCGCATTGCGGATGGTTTGCAGTTGGTCCCGCCAGGAACCAGGCGCTATGTTGAGGTTGGTGTCTACCAACTCGACGGTCGCCATGAGTGTTTGGATCATACGGTCGTCCATGTTGATGAAAAAACTTGATATCTGGTGAAAGTTGATAGGAAGGACAATGAGGTTTCCAAGACTTATATAGATAATGTAGTGTGTAGAAGTACGGGGAGGGTGGGATGACATAATGACATATGAGAACTAGAATGGAGAGAATAGGGAAATATTGTTAACGCACTACTGTGGCGGTACCTAGCAGAGACGATGCAGTGGATGACCTGCTGCTTGACCTACTGCTTCGATGTGATAATATAACGCATGGGACTCGCCTATGGGAGCATGGTCGGTGAGATATTGGCCAAGGTGAAGACGGCGAACGATATGAGTCTTTGGCTTGCGAGCGCGGGCCAACTGGATGCGATGGAGAGACGTAAGACGGCAACGAGTCTTCATGTTTGCGTTCTGACAGCCCTACCCAACCCAAGACAGCGGTCGGTGGCAATCCGAGTGTAGGGAGTCGCGCATGCTTGGCGGCTAGCAGCAGATGTAGGCACGGGGTGAGGTAAGCAGGTCTAGGTATCTGATCGATCGAGTCCGGCTGCCCACGCTCCTGAACCGTAAATCGAGCTGCCGAATCGCCACATATCACTCGAACCAAAGGTTACCAATGCTACTCAGTAAGCAGAGCGCCGAGTCGCGAGGTCAACGTGGCTTCCTTTTGTCGGCGGGTATGAAGCCGAGGTTTGGAGTCGATACTAGGGAGCTGCCTCTGTGCTAGGGGAAGCACGGCGGTCGTCATGGTGGTCAAGGTAGCGTCGAAGGAGACGCAAGTCAACGTCCCGCGCGGCTATGACAAAGCAGGGGTCCGATGAAAGCAACGGTGAGGGGCTGGTTCCCGCTATCGTCACCAATCACGAGGGGTCATCTCCGCAACCCGCTTCATTTCCGGGACCCTGCCTCTGAACGAAGCACGCTGCTCTCCTTTCTGACCCTATACAACCTCACGATAAACGCTGCCTCGACTGGATCCCTACTACCTAAGAACGTGCCTGCCATACCTGTCATACCTGCCATACCTGCCACCTCCCGAGGTCACCTGCGCACGACCGAATCGAGCAATTGCGACGTGATCACACGGGAACCCGTCGAGCCACGACCACGCACCATGCGGTAGCAGGAAGATGGAGAATGTAATACACGACGACTCGCCTCTGGCCGAGTTTCTTGAAGGCATGCATATTGCTGTGTTGAGTATGCGGCTACGGGCACTAACAGCCATGCTAGGCGAAGGGAGAGGGGACTCCCGACCATCCTCACCGGATGTATCCACCTTCCCCGACACACACGGCTTCGCGCCACGCGGACTCTCCACACTCCAGGCGAGGATACGAGACCGGCTCCCGCAGCCACTGCGAATACACGACCGACATGGCTCCATCGCCCGCTTGCACACGGCATGTTCGGTAATGCGGCCTCCGCGTCTTGGTGATATACAACTGCTAACGGGAGTGTAGAAGGCGGTCAACTCGCGACTCGGTCGCGCCGACAACGAGCGCTTCCTCGAGCACTTTCGCTATCTCATCGTCGCCTCCCAGCTGTTAGGGGAGCAGGGCGGCCTGCGCGCTTCGGCCATTCCCAGCTTCGCAACCGACGGACGAGCCGGCCCGCATGACTTCAAGCTCGCCACCATAGGTCCTACCGGCGCTGCGATGACGGGAGCGACGGCATTTTCCCTCGTCTGGATCGTACACTGGTCGAGGCGCCAGGGTGGCCAAAACAAGGGGAGGACCGCGTTGGTGATCTTGGCATTCGTTTCCGTCGCTACGGCCGTCTACGCGTACATGCGACGGCAATGGCTGCAGTACCTGCGACAACAGGCAGTCGAGGGCGCGTCTTCCCTGGTCGCCAACCTGCAGGCGTTCGAGGCCTCGACGTCATCCGCGCTCGCATTGATCCAAGAGGTTGAGCTGGTTTCGAGGGGCTACCGTCTGTACGTACCCGTCCCGGCTAAAGCTTCCTGGTTCACACACCATTAACATTTTATAGCAGCAGCCCGCTGCCTCCCATATCACGCATCGAAGAGAAAGGGCAGGCTCGCCGCTGCCAGCGACTGCGGCGCAGTCTCCGCGCGGCCTTTGCCGATACCATCCCGGTTCTTGCCGAGCACTGTGACACTCTGAAGCAGCTCGTTCGACAAGATGATTTGGAAAAGTATCTCGATGTCTACGAGATCAGCAACCCTGATATGCAGGAGGCCGCTCTGGGTTACTCCGCATCCGAGTTTGAGGACGCCGAAACGTTGAAAGCACTTCGAACCCTGCAGTATCGCCTATCCACTCTTCGGCGCATCTACCTCTGCTCTTTGTTGGCCCTGGAGGCAGATGGTGGGAAGCCCGATTTCGCGCGGTGGTCGACAGTCGTTGATTCCATGTTGGATTTGGCTCGGCCTATCGGAGAATGGAGTGAGAGGTTCAATTGCGTGCTGGCTGAGGAGGAGCAGTTCATCTTCCCATCGCCAAACAAGACAGCGCCGACTCCAGGACGAGAGAAGCTTCGAAATTCCGTTCGGAAACTGTCGGAACTATCAAGCGGCATTCGAGGCTTACAAGCCAAGATGCAGGTGCTCCGGGAAGAAACGAACCAGAGCTTGGAAGATACAGAGGATGTCACTGAACTCGGACACCATCTCCTGACACAGTACGATTCTATCGGCGCCGATCTCAAAAGTCTCATGCAAGCCTGGGAAGCGGGCAAGAGCGCTCTCGCACTCAACATCGATCGACACGAACGCCGCATATCCTTGGCTTCTAGCGGGCTGCGCTCGCCCGTCCCCAGCCTGGGAGGTCTGACTGCTGTAGACGAGGGCAGTCCGTCTGATGCCCTACGTGCTCTGAACGGTCTGAGTCCACAGCAGAGTCCTTCTCCGAGCGATCAAGGTAGCACGTCCGACGACGAAGTTTTCGAAGCCATCGCGATACCAAAGACGCGCGTCACCATGTCGAGAGAGGAGCGGATGCATAAGATTCAGGATGACCGCATACGGCAAGCTTCACTACGTGAGCAACGAGACGCGAGCAACAACATGCTGAGAGAGCTGGAGTCGGTCATCAATTTAAGGCCTCACCGGTTTACTGCACCTCGTGGGAGAGTCACGAGTCTTTGATGCGCTTCCCTTGGGCCTGGATGTTTCAAATCATGATTGCTGGACAGATGTCGCATTTTCTTCGTTGCACTTTCCTTGGGTTCATGATAGCGCGCATTGGCTTTCCATCTCGCGCATTTGCGCTATACCACTGACGCGGTCGCATTTATTTTTACATCATTGGAGTCGGAGGCAAGCTTCATGTCTAACACGTATACCTCGTGGCTCAAGAGCTTAACCAGAATAGTAATGACATACATGAGCACGACAACGAGCGAGTCCGGTCTGAGAGATAGCACGAAGCGCTTGTAGTCAGAATGTGTCGAGCATAGTTGCGCAGCGACGACGTGGCTGACAAACTGTGGACTAGAAGATCCTCCATCCTGACTCTTGCAGTAGCGAGACAGCCTTGGAAGCGTCATCATTGGCGAGCCCCATGATGGGCCGATGGGGTCCAGGGGGCAGTCAAATCCAACCCACATGTGTTAGAATAGTCTAAAAACTTAGTGCCCGACATTTGAACCATACCACGATGGACACATGGAGACGGTGGAGTGATCATCAGTGATCGTGATGCTATCATTCAGCCAGACTATTCAACCAGTGTCTTTTCGAGCCCCCTACCTCCACCTACTCGGGGTCTGATGCCGGGCCAATAATCTTCCAAGTTTATGAGAGGTGACAAGATCACGCGGATGGCCACATCATGCCTAAGTGGAGTAATCCACTTAACAAAGAACAAGTTTCCATTTTGCTACGTCGTTTGCAGTTGCAACAATCCCAATGAGCAGCGTTTATGCAATAGATTTGATACTGTATGACTAGGTGTTTCTGACCGAGTACGACCGAGCGATCCTTTCGGCTGGGTTGGCAAGAGCCCCTGCCAGCAGTAACAGTCGGCGTGTTCGCACTCGCACCCTAAACCATCTTCAACTCATTCCACCAGTTTCCATCAGCGAGAGCGATACCTCTTCAGGGTAAACGTACACCTTCACTTTGTTTTCACAACTTCTATGATGAATACCAGCAACGAAACAGACGCGAGTTGGCTCTCCCACGACCTCACGGAGGAAAGCGAAGCCACGCAGTCCACTACCCCGCCGAAACTCCAATTCAATCTTCCGAACCTCAACGAGCGACTTCCCCGCATACGAGACACGAACTGACAACCGAGTTACTAAAAAGAAATGATGTAACACCAGAAAAGAGAGGAAAGAAAGGGTCAATCTGAGCGAGAACATCGAGCAAGCATGCAGCAGGACCAGCTCAACCTCCGTCTGTGCCTCCGCTACACTACACTAGCATTAAGAGACCTCGTCCCCTTCTTCGTCATCTTCAAAGGTCCTCTCGCTCTTTGGGAGCGCGGCAGGAGCACCGTGGCGCCGACGCATGTGCACTCTCAGCCCATCTGAGCGGGCATACGCTCTGCCGCAACCGTCGATTGGGCATGGGTAGCTGACTTTTGCCCGGTTTGATCCTGTACAGGCTCTAGTTTTGATATGACGTGTGAGATTGCCGCTACGTTAAAGTGAGTATCAGCTACACAATTCTAAGACACCACTTACAGTGCATGAATACCGGTTAGGATAGTGCCGCAATCATACGGACAAGAGATGCTATACTCAAGACAGATCGGTGAATTCTCTGGTAGAGGATACTGCAGGGCTATATGAGTGGGACCTGGAGGTGACGCGGAGGTGCTCGCCATCTGAGGATCATACGGATATACTGAAGGCGGGCTTCGTCGGTGTCAGGATTTTCAATCATAAATCACGGGATACTACTTACTATCCTGGAATAGCTGGCGAAATTGACGGAGAGAAGTACATCGTCAAATGACCAGGAAACGCTTGTTCCGTCGGGTAGCTAACTGACTGGTAAGCAGCCCCGTTCCTGCACCTCGGTCAGCAGACCCCTGCTACAATCTTTCAATCTCATATACACGTACTGATATACATTTAAGTAACCCTGAGTCGATTCAGATGCGCTCTGATATCCGCCCACAGTATCGGAGTTCGGAGGGGCATCACTTCTGCCATGGTTGCCGTTTTCTGGTGTAATCATATCCCGGTATTCATCGTGATGAGAGTAGCCGGCAGCATGTTGACCCGCCACATGAGCGACAGCTTCGTTGCTCCATTGTGGGTACTGCGCGTTCGGTTTAGACGAAGACTGACCGGTTCCAAAGGATTGCTCGGCTCCACCAGATTCTCCTACTTCTGGAGAGTAGGCGGCTCTTCCGTGGTTCCCCTGGCCCTGAAGTGGCCAAGAGTGCCCATGATTTCCATGAGACTGGTTATACATCATAACCGAAGCTTTTGATTCCACCGAATCCTGGGTGCCACTACCTTGAAGTTTCTCGAACTGGCTGTTATGCCAAGAGGTGTATGGTCGACGAACACAACAGTCCAATTAACTTTCAATTCACACGAGCCCGATACAGGTATAATACTCTGATACAACACTCGGTTGGATACTGACGAAACCCTGTCGCTCGTTGAGCCAAGCGAAGAACTTTGATGCGCTGTACTCCTTGTCAGCCTTTGAGTTCGCTCTAGAGCAGACAAACTCACAGGGGGTGGTCGGCGTTCGAAGCGAAGCTTGAAAGAATAAAAGAACGGAATGTTGAAGGCGAAAGGTATGCGCGGGATGTTATACTGCTATGTTTGGCCAATAAAGACGTCAGACTGCTGGCAGCAAGACGCGCCGCAGCCGTGGAGAATCTCGTGCGAGGGCACAACACATGACAGCACGAGCAAGCTGGCCAGATCAACACCAGGGCATGTTCGCGCCTCATTGTACGCTCAACTCTTATGTCCTCTACTCGAATCTGAGGGCAACGGATTGTGCGGCGATCATCGGCTGGCCCTCACGCTATTAATAATCAGATTTCCAGCGACAGCCCCGAAACTGACACGGCGCACGAGACTCGTTGGCCTTTATGCGATGGCCTCCACCGCCTAGCTATATCGCAAAGTCGCTGTGTGAGCTGCTGCTGCTACGAAACGCAATCGTACTCTCGAACCCCAAGAAGAAGGCAAATATTCGCGAAGGGCATTCCTTGCTGCCGGATGCTAGGACATTCCGACGCGATGCGCCCTCGCATTTACTCACAAGCCTCTAATCGAGATCTGTTGTTACTTATGCCGACGTAGTACAAACTTCCCCTACATATTTGTTAGGCGTCCCGCTTAGCAAGTCGATTCAGAGCAAGCCGGTGTGCCCTGTGAGTCACTGTCAAACTGATGCGATGTCCGGAGAGCCATTGAAACTGCCTTGGCTGGCTTGTGAGCTGGGTTGAGGTCAACACCTTGATAGCGCGAGTAGGACAAGCACGTCAGGTTGCTGGCGATATCGACTAGCTTGAACAGCGTTCGAGTCTTGAGTTCAACCCACGCCGTAGACTTCTACCTGTCTCACCTGCAGCGGACTGTATCGAAGCCCAGCCGCGAGGCTCAACGACGTTCAACAGATCGGGTATATTTCGTCGCTTCTCAAACGCTGTCTGGATTGAGTCTTCGAAAATCTACGTATCAGGCGGTGTTCCGAACAAAATCGAATTACAGGATGGCTCGAGATCATAAGGAAATGTGCCGGCGGCCGGCTATCAGTGAAACTTGCATTTGAGGGCATACCGATCAGCCCGACCGGCCCGAATCCAAGCTCATTGGTCCAAGAAGCCGCACAGAAAAATATACCTCGATTCACACGCAGTCGACGGTAGCTACGATACGGGCTATACGAAGCAATTGTGGTAGGTGCTTTACATTGCGCTCACGCTTAGTGCCCAGAAGCCCGTTGCAATTCCATCTATAAGCACACTTACATCGATATACACTGACGTCGAACAACCTGCCTCTGATGGGACATTTTCAAGAAACGGCGCAAGAGGGTTACCCCTGCAGTGTCTTGTTCGTATTTGAGATGCAGGTAACGATCTTCGTCGCTAGTATGTCGTCACCGTGAGTATCTCTAGCGATTCGGGTTCAAGCGAGATGCCAGCCTTGTCTGCAGCTCGTGCAAAGCCTTACAGCAGGACCGTTGGATTTATGGAATCGGCTGCACGAAAGTGGGGGTAGCTCGTCCTCACTACCCCTTGCTATCTCCTCGCCTACACTATCGACCTCCATTTGACTACTAGCGTATGCTTTTGCCTCCGCATACCGCGGATGCAGTACCCGAGGCGTCCGCCTTACGGCCTATATTTTGCACTGCATATTACGCAGGGTGGAGTCTTTTACGACAAAGTTCGGTTCGCCTCGTCGCTAGGCCCAGAGGCAATTCTGAGGCTCCCTGCAGGCAGCTTAGACGAAGGCTGAGTATCCTTGGACCGGATCGGCAACCCTCGATAGTGCTCAAGGTATCGGCATGCGTAATCCCATGGAAATAGGCATGCGCCGAGGTATGACTGGCTTCTAGAGCGGATTGCATCACGCTTGAGAGTTGGAAACGTTCTACTGGCGAAACGTTACCCTAATGTTGATTCAACCTCGCGTAGTAGCATCACGGTCGAATATTACACCGAGTCACGACACAGAACAAACATGTGATTCTAGGTTCATTGATCTTACATACTGCCTTAAACGCCAACGCCTGGATAACGGGAGGAAGGTCTAACATACGGAAAGGCAAATGAACGCTATGGTGCAAGTGACCATACACGAAGAGGAGGTCTACTAAAGCCTGTCTAGGTCTCTCGGAACTCGAAGCTGTTTCATTTACGCTTCTTTGGTGCGGGTGTGTCGATTTCTGGATGGTACCGTCTCTTGTGAACAAGCAAGGCATCTTTGCGACCAAAGGTTGTATTACATCCATGTTGATTACATCGTAATTTTACGATATGCAGCGAAGCACACGGAACGTGCTTGCTCTCCATGTGGCGCATCAGATTCCGCTGTGCATACTGTCCTGTGAAAGGTGGTGCGTCCACACATAAATGATAGTGCTTTTCACTAATGGGTTACTGTCAGCGTTCATCATCTTCAAATATTGGAAGCCCTGAGCATTAGCTACACATACCCTGCGGATATAGGTCTAATCACTTGCGACGATCGAGGAGTCAGTATCTCATTTGATACGTTCTCCTGTCTTTCTGCACGAGCGCCAGTGATTGTGGTGCCGATGAGATGATATTGCAACGTACTCGGTGTGTACACACCATGGCAATAATCGAGCCTGGAGATTAGTATCAGTGCGCTTCTTCCAATTACGGGATCTTCCTACCAGTGTTCAGAATTGTGAGGGCCTGAAAAGCCGTTTGAGTCAACTGCTTCGAGCCTACCGTCGATGTCGTGTATCGTTGAGCTTTCTCTCATGTTGGATACTGCTGTCGGATCTGGCTCGTCATAGATCCCATATTCCATCCTCGGCAGTCCCTGCTCCAGAAACCGACCGTAGGAAGACAACGGCATCGAGGAACGCACTTGGTACGGCGCTTCGCTTGTGGTTGTGGTTCCCGGTGTGGTGGCATTGTACGGTCGCGACACATGCAAGGATGCATAGTGCGTGGTTCCTGTAGCCTCACAGACGGAACATGACCAGTTTGGGACGAGAGACTCTGGGGGTAGGTTGGTGTGAACACAAGACGATGTGAAAGCGTTGTTCCCGTGGTGGTTCAGCTCTTCGAAAGGCTCGTCTTCATCTCCATCGTAACAAAAATCCTGCGATTGCCTTCAGCTTCAGCTCCACGGATAAATCTACAGCCCCTCGCAAGGGACTGCATCCTCAGGTTGTAAACTTACGCTGCCTTGACCGTTCCCGCTAGATGTGTACATTTGGTATCCCCTAGGTAGCATTATGGTCGCATAGTGGGCCTCTTCACAGCCAGCAAAAGGTCCAACTCTGTCTTGCCCAGGTCGAATTTTCGTAATTGAAACGATGAAGTGAACGCTGAACAGTACAGGCTTCGGAGCGACCGCCGACCAAACGACAATTTTGGCCAGTTACAGTCGGGACCGCAGGACGCAGCGTTGTCACTTTCTCGATCGCCACAATACCATCTCGCACAGTCGCCTGCACCGTGTTCATTGCAAATCCATGGCCTTTCATCTAGCAAGGCATAATCCCAAGGCTTCTAGAGCGAATCGCATCGCGTGTCACGCCATCTCAGAGGGTTTGCGGCTCGCTCGCGGTCGAAAAATATTGCAGCCCTGTTGCTGTCTGAGCTGGCACTCCACTCACCGGCTCTGTTTCATACGTGGAAGGCCAAGATTCCTCGACGGATTGCGGATTGATGCGCTCCCGTAGTATAAGGTTCTTACGAGCGGCCTCAGCAGGGCGGAGGGCTGCCAGCACAGCGACAGAGGACGATGGGGGGCGGAAAGGCCTGTAAAATCATGAGCCCTGCTTTGTGCCTGCTTGTTCTTCGCATTTTATCAAGGGCCTGTTGCACAAACGGACAGACGTCAGCTACTCCCGGCGAATAGAACTAAAGAATTGAAGAACTCATCGAATCGTACCAAGCAATGCGTCCACATCGACCTCTCCACAAAGACCGCGCTGGCGAAGAAAGCAAAAATCTCGAGTCTGGTAGCCGGTAAGGCAAAAGCGGGCGGGCAACGGGCTGGGGTAGCTTGAGCCGCAACGGAGAAGGACTCGATTGATCGCCGGCGGCGGTCACGGCCACATGACGGGCACCAAGTCTCGTGGGGCACGACAGATGCGGGGGTTAACATTACGAAAGTCCGAAAAGGGCAGACACTTCTTCGATGTTATAACCCTCGTTGGGCCGCCGCTATTTCTGATGAGAATGACGGGATGAGGCATGATGTGATGTGTATTGGAAGGCGCGTGAGAGCCTGTATGAGGCTCTCAGAGGCTGCCAAGGCACTAACTACACGCGATCATGTGAGAGGTATCGGTGGACCATCCACTCCTCTCAACAATTTCAACCCAAGGAGTGAAGCGGTTGAGCGGGCATGCCACGCGAAGCCCTCTCATGACATCATTTGGATGATACGGATATGCGATTGACCCCGCTACGCCACAAATATCAAAACAGTGGGTTCAGCCTCATGCTGAAGACCACAGCTGAGTTGCCACGTCGTTGAGGACGAGCGCGATGTGCTGTCAATGGAGTGACCTCAACGTCGAAAGCCCTGAAAGCGTCGGATTGATTGATTGATTGATTGATTGATTGGTTTAACGTTCTATGTGAGTCTGAGACTATGGAGAACGTGAGCAGCATAGGCTACTCAGGTAAGAAGGGGATGTTTATCAAGGGGTAAGGGTCTATGGAAGTACAAGGGATGGCAAGGGTCTAAGCCCTAAGTGAGGAGAGAGGTAAGAGATAAGGTAATGCCAGGCCTATCCTCTACCTCTGTCTCCAAGATTTCAAGTGTTAAGGCTGTGCTGGCTGCCTTGTTTGCGCGTCGCATTTGGGACAGCGACGTTCAAATTGCTACAGATAGCTGTCATTGGTGTATGGAAGGAGAGTTAAGGGCAGCAATGCCAGGCCGTCCTTCACCTCCCTCTCCCAGATTTGGGTCTGTAAGGCCATGCTGGCTGCCTTGTTTGCGCGTGGCCAAAGAAACTAATACTGCTGGCAAAAGAACAGAAGGGTCTGTTACTTTGCTGTCACTCAAGCTGGTTTTGAGGTAGATAGCATATGTTGAATATAACGAGGGATTCTCTGACTATCGTTGTAGCGTTTGGTACCACATATCCCCCTCTTGCCTTGCGTTATTGTTGTCGGTGGCGTCGAATAGCTACGGATAGCTGTCATTGGTGTATGGAAGCGGAGGTAAAGGCTGC